>JALLBA010000194.1:0-24636 GCA_036939675.1 Cyclostephanos invisitatus | reverse complement strand
GGGGGGGGGGGGAGCAAAGTGATGGGATCCTCGGCGCCACTATTTAACAACACAAAGTGGGACGTGGGGGAGGGTAAAGCCGACGGCACAGATGATTCGTGTCATCGTCAAAAAGAATTTTCAAGTTGTGCGATCTCTGATGTCTGATGACGTTTATGGTCCCCAATTTTGGCGATTAGAGTAAGTTAGTAGTCAAAACGTATCATCATTTTTGTGATCTATATACTGTAGATGTCGCCTACCATAGAACTAAGCCCTGGTGCGCCGGTGGCGTCAGTTCGGGCGCCCAGACTAAACGATACTATTACGGAAGAGCCTGATTGGCTTGTCTATCTCTTAACCGGGCAAAGGACGCAAATGCGTCCACAAATGATTTTAACAACGCGTACGTACTTTTACCTATGTAGACTCTTTCTGAGATCCCCCTACCCATATACCGTTGGAAAGCTGAGACCTTCTTCTTTCTCCCTATGGTATTTGGGGTGAGGACTGTTAAATTCTCGAGAAAAATAGACCGAAAGAGACCATGTTTTCTGAAGAGTGAAATGCGTTTGGTCACAAACAGCATTCTCAAAAACACGTTTCGCGTACTTATTCCCATGTGATTTCTACATAAATGTATTCTGGCGGGAGCTTGCAAAGGACTTCTTGAATTTTTTTTGTTTCTCTCAATTTTTCAAATACCTTAGAATGAACCGTACATATCGTAGAAACTGAGAAAGGCAACGATAGGAATATAGTACGCAAAATGAAAAATCGTTTCTTTGATATGTGACCAGGTCGCGTCCCTTTTTATGCCCGGTAAAGAGATAGATAATTACGTCCTTAGGTATCTAAAGGACGATGAAATCGGCGGGACACTAAATAAGTCAAACTTGGATGTCCATGACCGTCTTTGATGATCGCATGCAGCGATAGTTCTCTTTCTTCTCCTCCAAGCAATCTCCACAATACTCGGTTTCGCCATCATGGACAACGACGACGCGAATGGTGAATTCACCACCAACGCGCGGGATTTGCAAAAGGCCGCCGACCTCCAAGCTCGTCTATCCGTCGCCGCCGCCTCGGCCGAAGCTCCCACCGTCGGTGATAAGGTCGTCGACGAATCCGTAATACCGTCCGTTTCGATCGACGTTGGCGCATACAAATACGTCCTCGTCAGCGCCGTGCCGCCATCCCACTCGTCCGACCTAGTAAGGTCGTCGCGATTGTTCGTGTATTCCAAGCGCGGTGCCCAATATCACGTCAACGTCGCCGAATACCTCGTGCCGCAATTGGAGGATAATGGGTACACGAATATACGGATATTGGGCGGGGGTAGGATATTGCGAGACGATGACGATAGACGGGTGCATATATACGGACACAGCTACGGATTCGGCATGGCGGATCACAAATCGGCGATGGACGTCGTCTCGGGATGTACGACGTATCGAGATTACAAGGTCACGTGGCAAGTAATATATCATCTAGCGACGTACACATCTTCCTTGCTTGACATTCATCCCTCTCATATCATCGATACGAATCCCTTGACCCCCCCAAAACCATGTACTTATCTCATTCTTCTCTCTAGGTCGAACGATGGATATTGATATTGACGACGTTTTCGTTCGGATACGAGGTGGAGTTTTTAATAACCTTGATGGGTCAGGGTGACTGCCCTGGACAATATCTCACTTATTGCAGCGGCTGGTTATCGTATACATAGATTTCATATACCTAATTAACTTTTTTCAATCAACAAAACCCGATAATAATGTCCTTGCATTCTGAAATTCATAACACGCCCTTCACACAGAATGATGAGCGACGGTTCCATCGCGTTCCACACAGCGAAGGGCGTGCATTACAACTATTTATGAACGAATATGAACTCTCCGTCGCATCCTCTCTCTCTCTCTCTCGTCCGTGATCACATTCCAGTCCCACCGATATATAGGGTCTCAAGACTGGAGGGAGGTACACACGACGGACCGAAACCAGCCCTCGAACGAACCCCCCCATCCCCATCCTTCCATTACACTTCGGCGGTGACGCTCGCTCACTGCCGGGCCATGAGAATCGCCCCCGCCATCAACGACGCGACCAATACCGTTACCGATCCCCATCCGTACGATGGGCCGGCGATCGTACCGACGTTCCTCATCTCGTACCCCACGACCTTGCCGGTGGCATGGTCGTAGTCATCGCCCCCGGACTTGCCGCCCTTGGACTTGCCGCCCTTGGACTTGCCGCCCTTCGAGTGCGGCTTGTATGTCTTGGCATCGTGCTTCCCCCCCTTGGAGGAGAAAATGGCGTCGCCCCCGCCATCGGACACGGAGCCGTCCTCGGAATCCGGCGCGGCGATGATCGCCGAACCCGACGTCGTCGGGGGTTGGGTGGCGGTCGTTCCCCATCCCCCCACGTCATCCGAGAACTGATCCAATAGGGACATGGACATGTACGCCGGCGTGGTAGTCGGCATACGCGACGGGGTCAACGTCGGCTCGTTCGTCTTGGGGGCGATGGTGGGGGATCCGTCGGGCAACGCGGGGCAGAAGGTCGGCCAGGCGTTGGAGAATTCGGCCTAAACAACGACAAAAAAGACGTGCCGTGGCATGCGTTGAAGTAAAATTGATCGACATTTTCGCGATGCGATGGGGGATGGTCGAATGGGAAGAAAAAATACGTGAGGAAACTCACCACCGTGACCCATCCGATGCCATCGTCGACCTTGATCGGGACGTTATCCGCGCCGCAATTGCTCGTATCGTACGTCCAGAAGAAACGATTGCGAACGATGACGCCGCCCGCCGTCTTGCCGTATATGATGAGGGACGCTCCGCCGGGAACCAACGCCGGGCCCGACATTTGATCCTCGAGGGGCAGTGTGGTATCGAGGTAACTCGATGCCGAGACGAATGTCACCAAATCACCGTCCACGAGGGATACCGATCCGTAGGTATCGTCCTGATTTATCACCGTGAGATCGCCGGACGTGTCGAATTCGAGATATTGGACGGATACCACCTCGACCACCGGATCGGACGTCGTTGTCGTGGTCTGCAACGACCTCCTCCTTACCGGCTCCGCGATGGGATCGTCGGCGGAGGTGGCGTTGGACATTTCGGGCATCTCGGGCACGTCGGTGACGTTGAAAAATGCGGTGGGCACGATGGACGGGGGATTGGAAATCGACGGATGGAACGTGGGCGTCGACGTGGTGGGACTCGAGGTCGGGACGGTCGTCGTGGGACCGGACGTCGGCGTGGACGTCGAGGGAGACGATGTCACGGGGGATGTCGTGATGGGAGACGACGTCGCCGGGGCGATCGTGACGGGAGATGTCGTGGCGGGCGCGGAAGTAACGGCATCGTCGGCGGACGTGGCATTGGTCATTTCCGGCATGGCGGGCACGGGAGCGACGCTCACGGCGGACGTCGCGAGAGCAGACGTCGTCGTCGTGGCGGCGGATGCGGTCGCGACGGGAGATGTCGTGACGGGCGCGATCGTGGTGGTGTTATCGACGACCGGCGGCGCCGGCAATGCCACTCCCACCTCCGTGAAGCAGAACGCGCCACCGATCCCGCCTGTATTCGACAGCATGTCGTTAGTCTCACACGTCTGATTCAGGGTGATGACGAACGCGATTTCGGTCGGCGAGCACGAGCACATGGTGACGTTTGCGTCCTGGGCGTATATGGATCTCGCCGAGTGGGTCAGCAGGACTGCCACGACGGACGAGACGTGGCATGCGGCCTTCATGATTATTGCCTCGTTTTCTGCGTTTGTTCTTTTGTCCGATGATGATGTTCGATTTCGTGTGGGTGGCTGTAATACGATGTGAGAGACGCGGGCCGATGGGGCTTTGTGTATTATTTAATTCTCCGGGCGGGGTTCATGCATCGAAGTGCAAAGGGATGGGGCGGGAGTTGAGTACTAGTAATACGATATGATGGTCCATGATGCTGTTGTGAATGAGAGATGGAAGAGACCCATTTCCCACCTCGACTGAATTTGACCCCATTTGAACTGCATCGTCGAGAAAGCCTTGAGTATGATTCCTACGTGCGTAGAAATTCAAATTTTGGGCAGTACTTTCCTCGAAACACGAAAAGGCGAGGGATGAGAATTTCGATCGATTTCTCTACGAGAATGTCATATGAAATCAAGCAATTTTTTAATAAATAATATAAAAATAGATCATTATTGAGAAAAGTAGATGTCTGGGACTTTCTTGAGACATCCCATTTTTCCCTCCATTTTTTGAATGCCTTCATGTTTTGTTCTCAAGATCGCGACCAAAATTAATAATACTCCTAATAATAATATGGCGCGGCATCCACCTCACTTCTCATGTTTTGTTCTCAAGATCGCGACCAAAATAATTTTAATAATAATACTCCTAAGAATAATATGGCGCGGCATCCACCTACCTCACTTGGGGTTGGAAAAAATTGGCGCGGTTGGTTGTTCGGTGAGATTGATAGAAGAGATCTCCTCTCACATCCCTCATTGACACAGAGACCATGAGGCGGGGGGCTGTCCCCAGCAGCCTAATGTGCTGCAGCTATCAGTACTGCCAGTGCTGTGCTATTACTACTGTTATGCCCTCTAACTCTACCCATAGCTTCTTGTTCCTTGCTTCTTGTTCAAAAACTTATTCTTTGGGTCTTTTCAACTCTGTCCCTTCTCTGAATATACATCTACGTGGATGCAAAACCATACCCCCCCCCCCCCCCCCCTGCCCCCTCCCCTGGCATCGGAATCAGAAGCATAATCAGAATCAGAATCAGAGGCAGAAGCAGAAGCAGAAGAAGAAGTAGCATAGTCCCATCACAGTAGTAGTAGCAGTAAGGTGATAAGGTGATATCGACTATTGATAGGTAAGGCATCAACTATCAAATATCGTCCTGCCATGCCCAAGTCTAAGTGGCTTTTTTTGTTGCCAAACAAAATTTATCATCAATTAAATCAAATCAAGCTTTGCAGTGATGTCCAGAGCCAGCTGGAGACAGACTCAAAGAGGATGTAATATGTTTGAGAATGGGCGAGCTAATTTGAATTTCATGAATGTATTAGTGAAGTCTGTCAAACTTTGGATACTGTTACCAATTCTAAGATGGCTATTGAAAATTACGTGGCCTCTACATCACTTGTCAAGTAAGCATCAATCAGCCGATCTTGTAACTCTTTCTTTGAACCGCTTACTTTCATATTGCGTCTCCTCAATTCATTTTTTAGATCGACTGCTTTCATGTTTTGAAATCTCTCTCTCAGGCGTTGCACTCTTTCTAAATCAGCACTGACATTAGAGCCGCTCTCAGCGGCGGCATCGCCAACTGTCTTCTTGGATGCATCTTCGTAAAAATCGTCGTCGTCGTCGTACCAATCACGAATTGTCATGTGAATAACCGGTAGTAGATACGTGATATCTTGACTATTTCCACTGATTTTATTGGCAAACGTCTTCAACGCCATTTTCATGCATTGCTTACTCTCGAATGATTGTCCCTGCGCATCGTAATGCAAACCAAGATAGAACAATGAATGGAATTTGTACATTTTGTGATCAGGCGGCGGATTGAATGGGGATGATGGTTCCGCTTTTGTCATCGTCGGAAGAGTTGAAATCAACGCCGAGGGGAAAGAATCGCCACATAAGGCTTGGAGCTGGGCCCGCGCCAACGCCACCCCGGCATCGTTATTTCTAAGAGAGCTAGAGAACAGCTGCCGTGCCAAACGAATAGCTTTTCTTTGATGATCGGTGTTGAAATTTCCGGGTGATCATTTCAGAGGAGGAAGAATTCAAAGCGCAGTGATTAGCATTGAAATATCTTACCTCCGTTCGCTGACTATACTCATCTTTTCACTCTGATCTTCATTCATTCCATCCTCCACTGTTACCCTAACGGTAGCGGGAGCATCATTTTTTGCCATTCTCCCACCATTCAAACTGTACACTATCTTCAATTCGGCAGCGTCTCTCCATATCCGTTCCTCAGATGCTGGCGACAAGAACCTCGTTTCGTATCTAATTGCATTTTTCGCCAAGGACTCCGCAGCACCGTGATAATCCTCTAAGTAATATTTCACCAATCCGTCCTGCCACAAGTACGCATCTGGTTTAATTTGATAGACTTTGTTGAAAAACTCGGACGCTTCTCTAAATCGGAGCATTCGTAGGTGACTTAATCCTTCCTCGGTCCAAAGCGCCACGTACTTGTCAACGTTTCGATCATCAATAACGCTATCGTCATCGCTGCTACTAAGAGATTGTAAATATTCCCGTTCTGTTTGGGCTATATTGAGTGCGAAGTCTCGTGCGCCCGGCAGAGCACTGCTCAGACCGGGCGTGGCGAAGCCCTCCTGCAGACGCGCTTTTCGTCGGCGGTCCTCCTCGCGCCGTTCTTTTTGGGAGGCAGATAGACTTCTCTGGGTTTGCTCTTCGTCGTTGAGGTTGCTAAGATGAAGATGAGGTGATTTCAAACACTTGTCGGGTGAGAGTGGTCTGATGGCATCACGACAACCTGAACGCAGCGATTTAGTCGATATGGAGGGATAAAATGATGTCGACAGGTCAACCAAAATCATAAATGAGATAAAGCTTGTATTTGATGAGACGATCATCGCGGAAGAAGTATGATGCAATTGAATAGGCGAAGGTGATAGTATGATTGCGCCGCTATGATCAGAGGATATTGATACCTATTCTCTCAAGAAATAATAATATTGATGAGAAATAATTGATGGAGGGCGCGCGCAGGCAGGATATTGCCTTTTTTTCTCCCTCCTGTGTGCCACGTGGAAGGAACAGATATATCGTAAGGGTAATACCTGAACAGGAGGTATCATGATGTGTTTGTCATGCCGGTTCTAGAGCGAGAGAACCGTATCCTCGTGGAATGGAATGAATGTCTTTTCAAAGCAAGTTCTATGTATTTTTCCACAATGGCAGAGTCAGGCTGCTCTTGTCTCGGCTTCGCAACTCCTCGGCGAAGAAGTACAATAAGGTATATGTATTTGTTACTCTCGCTAAAACTAATAATTCTGATCTCCTGACGATCTCCTCCTTTTCGGCGGCAGACCGTCCTTAAGAAGATCCTTCAGCGATCCTTCCAGAAGGTTCGGCATATTGATATCACTCTTCGAATCTTTCATAACAACCACATCGTACTTTGATACCGCGAAACCGCCAGCTACCCGAGTTTTCTTAAGAAGATTCTTGGCCCTTTCAGCCGTTCGATCGATGGGTTTTCGTTTGATATCAGATTCCGGCCTCCTCTCTTCTGGTTCTTCTCTCGTCGCTATCGTTGAATCATCAGTCTCCATTGCCCCTAGAAGTGCGGCCTCGATCCTTTCGTTTGCGTGCGAATTTTCCTGTTCTACATGCATCTGCTCAGGACTCAATTGCATCGCTGCTGCTGCAACTTCGTCACTTGCCGCCATAGAAGTAACCCGACGTTCACGTTCTAAACTTTGCTTAGCGGCATCTGCTTCGGCTTTAGCTTTAGCACCTGCTGCTGCTGCAAGATTCGCCTCGGCATTTCGTTTCAGCTCATCTGCCCTCTTGATTTCCTCCATTCTTTTGGCGTCGTCAGCTCTTTTGACGTCCCGAGCCTTTGCCTCGGCTGCAGCTGCCAGATCCGCATCTGCCTTCCGTTTCAATTCTTCAGCTCTCATTATTCCTTCCCTTCTATCGACATCGCCTGCTCTTATTTCATCATCAGCTTTCTCAGAGGGCTCAATGCGTTTGGCTTCTTGGGACTTGCGTGCCTCGGCTTTAATTCGTTTCTCTCTGTCCCTCCGATCTTGGTCAGCTTTGGCTGTCAGTGAGCACGGGAGGAAATAGGAAAAAGGTTCAGAGGATCATCATTCCAAGCGTAACGTAAAAACGCCCCTACGATCACTCACCCGCCCGTTCTGCCAGCGACTTTTTGTTTAGAGGATGAATCAGCAAGCGAAAAAAATTAGAGCAATTCAAAAGATTTGTGCATGGAAGGACCATCAGCGCAGGTCGTCTCACCATGCGCTTTGCCGAGGCCTGAGCCGCCGATGCCTGTATTTGCTGAGCAGACTGCATCTGCCTCGGTGGAACAGTTGTTTTAGGTGATGTCGAATTTGGCGTTGGCGCAGCTGCTTGCCCTATGTCTTTTGCGGCCGAAGCCCTAACCATGTCTTGATGCTTCTTCCGCTCGAGCTCGATCTGACTTAGATTTTTAGCCTCTGCAGTAGCAGGGCGTTTACTGGCCCTGTCGCTACCGCCACCGCCACCGCCTGTGCGTGCACCTCCCATACCCATGGTAGCGCCCGTTGGCTTTGCTTGCGTATTGCGCCTGCTATCTTCCAATGATTTTTCGAACGCCTTATATGCCTCGGCAGCCACCCGCTTCTTCTCGAAGTCGTCTAGGCTCCGCCACTTTGACTGAGAATCGTCATCGGGAGGAAACGATGATTGAGGAGAGGAGTATTCTACTTGTCCTGGGTTTGACACAGCTGGAGGACTAAAGAACCGAGCCGTCGGCTGGGATCCTCCAAATGCGCCTGACGGTACGATAGGATTTTCGGCTATACGTCTTTCAAAAGCCATGGCTGGAGTTGGAACTGGAGCTATTGGTTCTTCTCGTTTAATGGTGGATGGACGTGGGTAGGCAGACCCGGCGCCGGCATAGATGTTCTCTGTTTTGCCTGTCGTTGCTGATCCCCTAGGAACAGGTGCTGAAGGACGTTGACCGAACGATGCCACGGGGGGCATCGACGGAGCTTCCACGTTCGGGTCGTAACGAGAGGATCGATCTCGTCCGTTTTCGAAGTTTGAAATTACATTGTGATAATACTCAGGCGTATCCGAAGGCACGGGTGCAGATCCAGACGATTTTGGCGACCTACTAAAGAACGACGAAGTGGGCTTCGATCCACCAAACGCACCCGCAGGAACGATGGGGTTTTCTGCCAGTCTACGTTCGAAGGCCAGTGCAGGTGTGGGCAATCCTGCCGCAGCATTGACAACGGCAGGAGAGGGAGTATTGACTCCGAATGAAGCGCTCCCGGCACCCTCCCTGACATTATCATACCTTCCTGCCCTCGAGTTCTTGTTGGAGGTCACAAGTGATGAAAGACCAGCGCCCTCCCTGCTACTGGTATCTCGACCAACACCAGGAACCCCTCTTGTGTTGTCGACTCTGCCTGCTCCGGATCTTGGCATACTCGGCTCCCTCCTCGACGAGACCTCGTCTGGCATCAAGACATCATTCAATCGTTCGTAACTCTCCATGCTTTCCTCGTTAGATATTGTCACACTAGTCAGCTCCCTTGTGCCGCCAAACATTGACCCAAAGGAAAAAGGGCTCGGATTTTGACCACCCCACTGTTGTTCCTGACGACGAGCTATTTCTTCCTCCCGATCTTCGGCTTCCATGCGCGCCCTTCGATCTTTGGCTTCTTTGCGCGCCATTTCCATCTCGAAAGAGGACGAGCTGATTCCACCCTCTCGTTGTTGCTGCGGCGGCTTAGCCCCCATCTCTGCCATTCGAATGGCATAAACTTCGGCATTTGCAGCGGCATTTTCCATATCGGCCTCCCGCCGCTTCAACTCTTCCACCAACCGCTCGAGGGCATCGAAACGCTCCTGCAGCATACCCATCTCCTGCTCCCGCAACAAGATGGCCCCTTCGAGCTCGTTGACGAGCGTTGCCGTTCGATCCAATTCCCTCTCGTAGTCGCGCTTCTGCGCCTCCATGGTGTCCAGCAGGATATCCGTTGCCTTATTATTCGTGCGCAGGCTCTTGTCGCGTTCATCGATTTCGTTCTCAAGTTGGAGGATGCGCGAAGCTAGTCGTTCGCTCTCCTTGCGGAGTTCCTCCTGCCTCGTCTGCATCTCACGCGACTGCGAATCGTCGGTCATGGACGACGTCCTCGCCTGCCATTCAAGTTCCTGCTCGAGGTCCGCGATACGGGTTTTCAACAAGTCACGCTCCTCGTTACGCTCCATCTTCACCTTTTCCAATTGCCTTTGGGTCTCCACCACCAGATCAGCGTTGCTGTTTTCGGAATCAGCCATCTGCTCCTCGAGTCGCGATATGTCCCCCTCTAGTTCCGCGATGCGCGTGACCAAAATCTTGCGCTCCTCATCCTCACTGTTCTTGATCCTCTCGAGATGTTTGAGAACGCGACTCGCCTCCTCGGTGCTCGCCACCACGACTCGCTTCTCCTCAATCAACTCCTTCTCCAATTCCGCGATCCTACGCTCCAACGAGGCGACGTGACCCGATAGCGCCTGTCGATCGCTTGAGTAGGCGTCGGTATTGTACCGTAGCTCGTTCGCGCTCCTGAGCAGTTCCCTCTCCAGCTCGGCGATGCGCGAATTCAATCCCGAGAGCGTGGCGGCGTACTCCCCCTCCTTTCGCTTCATCTCGCCCCGCAGGCGCTGGCCAACGGCCTCCTCGCTCGAACGTATCGCCTTCTCGCGTTCCATCAACTCGCGCGACAGGTCCTTGATCTGCGCCGACAGCGCGCGCCGTTCGTCCTCATACTCCTTGGTCTGCATCCGTATCAGCTCGTTCAGCTTGTTCGTCTCCTCCCTGTTCTCGTCCTTCAACCTAACGATGGACCGATCGAAATCCTTGCGAAGGTTGGAAAGCTCCGCATACAGCCGTGTTATCTCCTCCTCCTTCCGCCGGAGTCTGTCCTTGTCCGCCGAGGACGGGGGCTGGTAGTTGGTGATGGATCCGGCACCGCCGTACTGCACCTCCCGCTGTTCCATCCGTAGCTGCTGATTCCGCTTCTGCTGTTGTTCCCGCACCACGCTCCACTCCTGTTCCCCACCCCCGAAGGAGGTGGACTCTCCGATCCCATCGCCGTCCGCGTACTTGGCTACCTCGTCGATCAAGAGCTGGAATTTCGCCGGACCGCACTGGAAGTCCGATACCTTCCCCCTCGATCCCTTGTACATGAGTATGTACGGTAACTTCGTGGCGTTCAATAATCGGCACATCTCCTCGTTGTTAGGATCGTCGTACTGCATCTCCGCGAAGCGGACGCGTCCCTCGGACACAAGCTCGCCGTTGCGCGATTCGTCGTGTACGTCCCCGAGCTGCGACGCGAGCTTGCGATATCGTGCGTCGAAGACCTGACACGTCTTGCACCACGATGCGTACACCTTGACTGTACGATTTGCGAGGACGGCGACGCGATGGGAGGGGGGGGGCGTCGGGCGGGGATGGCGAGGGACGAAAAAACGGTAGTGGGAGGATGTGAGATAACGGGAGAGAGGGGAATGAGGTAAGGGGGGAGAGAGAGAGAAAGAGGGTTCTACGGCGAAAGATGATTCACCGCGCCGATGCACATTCGGGAGAGAGATATTCTCGCAGAATGGTGTGGACCGAGTCCTCGCACCCCACCCCCACCATCCCCCTTCCCCCCGAACGATATTTTTTTCCCCCACCTCATTCGTTTTACTCACCCACGCTAAGCCTCTCGTCCCGTATGACGAAATCCAAAAGATCCTGCGGCTGTCGTATCGAGACGACCCTCGGAGCGAGTCCGCCCCCTCCCCCGCCGCCGATGCCGAAATTACTATTCCTACCGTCCGACGACGACGATGGCGCGTCGTCGAGGCCAGGGGGTGGTGGACGCACGGCTGTACGTGGCCCCCCTCCCCCTCCTCCGCCACCGGCCCGGGCGCTGAAGAATCCCCACCGACCGCCATTGCCACTGCCGTCGCCATTCTCGTTGACGTCGTCGTCGTCGTTATTATTCCCCCTCCTGGCTATGTTATCCAGGTAGTTCCCGCCCAGCGCCATGTGGAGCCTCCGACGCCGATTCGGGAGATCATTCCCCCTCCATATTGTCGTCCTCGATATGGCGGAGCCGACGTACGCCCCGACGACCGAGGAGGAGGAGGGGGGGGGGGATAAGGAGCGCGACGACGACAACGAAGGAGAGGACGACGATGACGCGGGAGGGACGACGAGGACGGCGAAGGAGGAGCACGCCATGAGGAGCCGCAGCGACGATGCGAACATCATCGTCTTGCTGTTTCATATACTTCGCGCGTCAAGGTTTCGATAAAATTAGGCTGTGTTAGGTTTCGGAATCCGCCTCTCGATTCAATTGCTATCGTAAGAGGTGATGATGTTCGACCTATCCATATTTTTGTATTTTTCGAGCAAAATTCAAAAATCATGACCAAAACACAAAACACAAAAAATAGCGTTTTCAAACCATTTCAGCTGGAAAAGTCGCAGGTAGCCGTTAGTGCGAACTACCGCGGTGTACGATGGTCTGGGAATTCTNGATGATCGCATGCAGCGATAGTTCTCTTTCTTCTCCTCCAAGCAATCTCCACAATACTCGGTTTCGCCATCAAGGACAATGACGACGCGAATGGTGAATGTCCGTCTTATGCCCTTATGCCACGATGTCAGCGAAGAACGAGGATGAAACCAAACTCCGAGGCCGTGGCCACTGCAACCGCCGTGGAGATATACACCGTGGGAGAGAATGATGGCGATTACGCAAGGAAGCTCGCGAAATGTTCATCTTCAGGTACCGTGGATTGCAAGTCGACAATAGCAACGGCTACAATCATGTCGGAAATAAGTGCTATAGCGTTGCTATGGAACTGCTATCAGAATAGGAACGTTGACCTTCAACTCATTTCCGAAAGCACTGTGACCAAGGTGATGGTTTACGGCGTCGGTTTTTGTACTCCTGGTGGATCCTCAAAATACACTGTTGACGCAAACAACATTCCTGTTGCTTGTGAATTGTGTCATCCCTCGAGCCTTCCGGGATACTCTCTGTAAACATAATCCCCGCGACGAGTCCCGTGGCTTACGCACTCGTTCCAGATTTTTACGACGGCGCTGACAAAGAAACCGACGAGTGCCCTGACAGCGCCGACAAGGGCTCCCACGAGGGCTACGACAGTGCCGACGAAGATACCAACGAGGGCTCCGACAAGGTCTCCCACGAGGGCTCCGACAAGGGCTTCTGACAGCGCCGACGAAGATACCGACAAGAGCTCCGACATCGTCGGCTCCGACAACGTCTCCTTCGTCATCTCCCGTTCCTCCTCTTGCGGGTGACATACCCGAGAATAATACTGGAGGATGCTCGAGCAATTCTGACTGTGAGACCAGTACCGATGGACTCCTACGCTTTTGCATTGAGCGTGCAGGGTCGGATAATGTAAGCACAGAATGTAGGGAGAATTCCGATTTTGGCTGCGAGACGAGCAATGATGGACCCTATTGCGTGAAAGTATTTTCAATGCCAGGGTTAGGGTGTGCGAATTGCCGTCCACAAATTGCGAACGAAACAGACTCTTGTGCCGCAAATGGTCTCAATGGAACATGCGGCATCCCGTCGTGCCTTCCCTATACGGTTCAGTATTGCAGTGAGGATCATGACGTAGGTCTCTGCGAACAAATGAATCCTACCACTGCAGCTCCTACCAGTCCTCGTATTCCGAGAACGGTAAGTTGTGACTGTCTGGGTAGTCTACTCTCGTCCCGTGTCCCCATCATGTGACTAATTTACAGTTCATTTCAATCACTTCTTTCAATCGGTATAATATCTTTCAGAGGGGATCAACCAGTGCTCCTACGTCATCTCCGATGTCGGCTATTCTTCTTCCCTGAAGGCCCTCCCCTTTCTTTCGGGATGATACATGCACTTGATCGGTTAATCTCCCTGTACTCGAAATCTTACGTTAATCAATGGTTAAGCTTGGAAAAGTAGCTTGAAGTCCTCCAATGCGGGCTTGGTGCCTTCAAGATGTCCTCCGGCATCAGCATCACACAAGATTTCATTTGCCATTCCCTATGCAGCGCAGATCGAATATGTCTTACTGAGATTGCTGTGGCCAGGAGAACAGGGAGTGGCACACACCATCGCAGTTTGTCGGCTCACCTTCTTCTTCCCCTGTAGATTCACGATTTTCTCTTCCACACTTTCGGTCACAACGAACTTCCGAACCCGCACAACCTTTGCATGTTGACCGATTCGGTGTATACGGTTAATACATTGATCTTCGATAGCCTGATTCCACCAGGGGTCGACGATGAAAACGCTTGACGCTGCGACCAGATTCAATCCTATACCTCCCGCCTTCATACTAACAAGGAACACGGATCCTCTATTGCAAATTCCATCCGTCATCGGAAGAGAGTCTCGTTGCGCTAGTTTCTTCTTGTTGAATTTGCCAATCATTTCGACTCGCTCTTTGAGGGACATTTTCCCGTCGATCCTAAAACATTCTACGTTGATTTTGTTCAAGGCCCTCCCTATGATGTCCAGGAATCCCAAATATTGAGAGTAAATTAGTACCTTGCTTCCCGCATCTATGCGCCACACCTCATCGAGCTCCCCTAAAATTGCTTCCAACTTGGAGCTGCTCGCACCATTAATAGCAGATTCGAGTGCCTCTCTTGCCACAACATCCCTGTTAAGTGCGTTCTCCTTTTCAGATTCCTTCTGTCGTCCATCAACACCACTGAATAAATTCTGGTTTAGATATTTGGACACCACTCCGTCGTCAGACCTTTCAATTTGAATAACACACTCTGTCTTAACCCATTCGTGACAAACGGGGCACGATCCTCCATCTACGAAAGGCATTTTGTACGCACTGCTGTTTCTGTACTCATGCTTGTTGCTGCGAATCACTTGCTCCTGAAATTCTGACAGCAGACAAATTTTGCAAAACATGTGCGCGCACGGAGCTACGATGAATCACAAAGATAAGTCGTCGAGAATAGTCGAGGAAAGCGTAAAAGGCAATTGAAGAGTGAACTCACTGTATACTGCACATTCGACCCTAGGTTCGTCCAAACAAATTGGACACTCGCCTTGTAGGAATTCGTCTCTTGTTTTTACACATTGTGATAAAGACTCGGCTACCTGATTCATGTAGGCTGACTTATCATTTGCCCATATGCCGTCAACTCCATTTGCGTTGGTTTTGAACTTCATCAGTAAATTTTGCAGGAACTGGTAGCAAGCAAAAGGATCGTAAGTAAGTATAGATATGATCCAAAATACAATTGATCGTACAATCACTCACATTATCATCGACCACATTGTTTGCATCACCATGTAAGGACGGCTCGACTGTCTCATCCTCGCATTTCAACTCGCTCGTTTCAGTCATTTTGCCGATGGTCAGCGAGACATGATCACAGGCTTGTCTTAATCTTTGAAGCAATGAAAATATGGCGAACCACTGTTTTGTAGCCGTGCCAGCATTTAGATATCCTTCGAAGATGAATTGAGAGCGCTCTAACACTAAGAAAAAGAGCGAAGATGCAACGTATTCAGAGCTTGATGAGATAGTTAGGAAGAGCGAAAGAGAATACACAATTTTCACTTACATGCATTGTAGAATTGCCTCTCGCGGGGTGACAGTGCGACATGTACTATCGAAAAATCAATAAGAGGGAGAGTAACGATAGGGCTACCATCCTCGGAGAGAGTGTTTTTGGTGCGTCTTAAAATGATAGGAGCTAACACGCGTCGAACACGACCAAACGCTGCACTTGCACCTGCAACCGACGACTCTCGAGAAGTGGACACATTCGTGACTCCATTCTCGTCGACGACGTCCGACGAATTTGCAACGTAAGAGGAGACTCCAGAGGAGATGGCATTGGCGATGGAATTCTGCCAAAATGTGGGCTCGCACCATGGTTCATGTCGGAGGAACTTGAGGAGACCGTATACATCCATAAGCGAGTTTTGTATCGGGGTGCCTGTTACACACCATCGACTTTCCGACCTGAGCATGCAACAGGCTTTGGATATTACCGTTCGAGGATTCTTGATCGAATGTGCCTCATCAAGGATGATCCTCTCCCAACAAAACTTTAGCAGTGGATGACTGTGGCCGGGTTCTACCGCGCCGGTATGAGACCAAGCGACGAACTCGCTCTGGATCGACCCGTAAGTAGTAACGACAACGTCAACGCACGAGAAGGCGCTGCATCCCAACACCTTCTTGGTAGAGTCGTAGTAAACCAGATGGGACAAATCAGTTTTAGAGACCAGCTCCTCCTCCCATTGAGCGATGAGGGATAGCGGAGCAATAACAAGAGTGGTTCGTTTCGATGATTCTTCTGTTTGTTGGAAGATTGGCTTCTCCTTTGCCGCTGCCCCTTGCTCTTTGGTCCATGGTTCATCATGTCCCGTAGCTTTGCAATCAGAATCGCTCTCGACGCCGAAAGAAAGATCGACAACATCGTCTCCAAGTGCCACGGTCGGCTCGCGCGTTGCGGTACGTCTCGACTTTGACGCGGCGACTGCCGTCGCTGCCCGCACGTCCGATGATATCCTGCACTCTTTAGTCCTGAGTATCAAGGAGAGGAGCATGACGGTCTTACCAAGGCCCATCTCGTCGGCGAGTATGCCCCCGATGCATCTCCTCGGCGGGTCTGGCGGACTCGCCGACGCGATCCCGAGCATCTCGTTGACGTAAAAAGCGTAAACGCGTCCCATATCGTCGGTGGCGAGATACCTACGTTTCCACAGGGGATGGTGGACGTATTCTCTCGTGTGTTTACATGTCGTTTTCCTTCGAGTTTTCCCTGACGTCGTGCACATCGTGGTGGTGTCATCGCCGCCGTCGTCATCTTCCCCTTGATCGAGATGGATCACTGGGATCGCACTGGACGCCACGGCCGCGTCTTTCACATTAACTGGTCCACAATCGCACATAGCGATCGGCGACGCGCCGTCGGCAAAGGAGGAGGATGGGGAGGGATGAAAGGAAGAGGAAGAAGATGATGAAATCGACGAAGACGTCGTCGAGTAGCGTTCCGCCAACAGAGATATCAGCTCCTCGTCCGCCTCGTCGTCCACCGAATCGTAATCGTCCCCTCCCTCCACAGTAGTACCGCCCATACGACCTTCTCGACGGCACATCCAGTAGAGGGCCTGACGCTGATACGGCCGCAACGATATATCGGACTTCAGGCCCATCGGATCGGGAAGCTCCGGCAGGCGGCGGGAAGATGACGGCGGTCCACCCCCCCTCGATGACGACGTTCCCCCCTCCTCGGATCGATTCAGACTGTCGATCATCGAGGAGAATGGAGTCGTCCCATCCCCCCTAGTCCCATCATCGGCCATATCCGACGTCATGTTTTCATAGTCCACGTCGCCATCCTCGCACCTTGGGATGGACCGACCATCGTCGACGTCATCGTCGTCGTCGTTCCCGATGTCATCCCTCGCGCCCGAGTTCGCCCCCGCCGTCGGAGTTATGATCGCAGTCGCAGTCGCAGTCGTCGTCGCCGCCGTGCCCTCCTCCATCTCCACTCCCTTCTCCGCCCACTGGAGTAGCCGAAACGCCGCGTTCGCCAAGTCTCCCATCTCTTCCTTGCGCTCCCCCCTCCTCGCCCGTCGTCGATTTCCACCATTACCGCCACCACCGGAACCACCGTAATCGTCATCGCCATAACCACTCCCGCGTCGACGATGGTTACATTCGAACAAATCGAAGAATGCCAGCGGATCGTCGATGTATACGGACAATTCGATGGGTATGTCGCATCCCATGACGAGATCCCTAATTTCCATGAGCGCCCTACCCTCCACGTACAAGAGAGGGTATCGCAATAGAGGCGATATGATGGACGATAGTACCGGCGAGAGCGCCCCCCGTGCCATCCCCCCCCCCCTCCCTTCGCACCCCCCCCGTTCATCGACATTGGAGTACGAGGAGGCGGAGGCGGAGCGAAATCGCACGGTAACGTCCGACGTCCTCTTCCTGCCATTGCCACTCGTCAATGACGTCGACGTCGTTCGATTCTCGTCGAAGTCGAGTATCTCCCCGTAATGCAAATCGACGAGATCGCGACGATGACGTCGTTTGCGTGCCCCTCCTCCTCCTCCTCCTCCTCCTCCTCTTCCGCACGATGATGATGTCGCGCTCGCGATCGTGGAACGCGCCACCGTCCATCGACGGCACAATAGCAGCCTGGTGCCGTTCCCATTCGTCCGGAATCCGCCCGCGTCCTCCCGACGACGACGATCTCGACGAGGATGTCGTCGACGATTATGATGCCGACCATGCGCATCGCTTACGTTGTCGTCATTTTCGTCGTCGCCGTCGTCGTCGTCGTCGTCGTCGTCGATGGAATATGCCGCCGAGACGGCCCGATCTGCCAGGCCATCCCTCGAACGTACGTCCATCGCGTCGGACCTCCTCTTCCTCGACGATGACGATGGCGGGACGAGGTTCGTCGCAACCGTCGTCGCAATCGTCGTCGTCGCCGTCCCGGCGGACATGGACTTTTCGCGGGAGGACGGATGCGACGAAGTGCTACCGCCCCGCCGCTCTCCGTCCCGCGCCATCGAGGCCGCGCCCGTCGCATCGATGCCTCGTCCCACGACACCATCGACGCCGTCGTCGCCGCCGCCCGACGACGACGACGACGACGACGACGACGACGCGGCGAGGAGCAGCCTCTCCAACGCCATTTCGACGTTGTATCCCGACATGCGCAAGGAGTCGTGCAGGTCGCGCTCGGATACGTGCGTCGTCAGGCCCATGCCGGACACGAAGTCGCGCAACGTCGCGATATTGGATAGGAAGGATGGCGACGACGACGACATGTCATCGGGACGATTGACGGCGTTTGGGATGGAGCGAGAGGAGAAGAGGAGGCGGGAGGAGGCATAATATGAGGTTATGACTGATTTATCTAAAAGGTGCTTTGAGGTTTTGGCGGGAAGCCTATGACGGACGAAAAGATGGCTCATTTTTGTTCGAGGTGAATTTTTAATGTAGCCCATCATTCTCTTCCTTTCTGCCTGAATTTTCACGCTGTCAGATCCAATTCTGTCGGAAATTCTCTGAAGACAACAAAGAGATCTATTATTTGCTACCATCCATGAGGAGGACTTCCCCACCCTACATTCCTGCATTTATTTGATCGCCGCATTGTCATTAACCCCCTGTGTTGTCATTGGACAACTTCATCTATTCCCCTCGGCTTGAGATGACTCAATTTTCACACTTTCGTAGTCCCGTCAAGTCCTCAAAGTACGTTGTCGTATCCGTGCAAACAGGCACAAGACCACGCCACAGTGTCCGGTGTCCCGCTTTAGATGACAAGTTCGTTGCACTACGCTCATTGCCCCCTTTGCGTATTCACTACAATGTAGTACTATCATACGGGATGATTATTTTCCGTCTCTCCCTGTTATTAAAAAAAAAATGTTTCAATGACCATGATTGCGACCCTTCTACCAAGGCTGTGGAAATGCTCATGGAACCAGATAACCTAAGCTAATGTAGTTCAAGGCTTCTACTTTAACATGGTGCGTTTGGTTTTTCAAAATTCGGTCATTAACTAGTGACTCAGAGTTCTCCAAGCGAGTCAAGTTGTGTGTGAATCGATTAGAAAAGTGGTCCCAGAAGTCGGTTTATCTCCCTGAAGTTCAAAATTTATTGCCTCAGCAAAAATGATTCTGGCGTAATCGAACAACTTAGAATACGAAATTTGATATTTCTGATAATACACTTGGGGCAAAAAGAAAACTGGGGCGACTCAGTGGCAATGCCGAAAAAATATACCTCTGGTCACTCCTCCCAAACTTTTGCGGAACATCTAACACCTACTCAATTCACACCACTATTACCCATCGTGGCATGCCGAATATTCTCTAGCTGCCCTTTCCTCTCGCCGTGACTCACAAAAACCATAGGACGATACTCGTCGTCCTTCTCCATCAATGATGAGTTTTCAAAGCGTTTCAACATGGCGGCCTTGCCCTGTATCCTCGCGTACGTGATATCACATATCTTATCGCTGTTAAATCTCTTCCAGCCACACTTATTATACCGAGCGAAGAATGGCACGATGTCCTTGTAATTGACGAAGTTCACGAATGCATATCCTCTATTGCACTTGTTCTTAAAGTCTATGGGCAGGTAGAAAAAATCCACCTTGTCCGATCCATGTCCCGTGGCGGCGAATTCGGCAAGGAGCATCTGTTGCGTGTACTTGTTAGGGATGTTGCGAACCATGAGCGACGACCGGCGGTCGCTGCCGGAGCGAACATGATCGATTGATAGCAATAGATTGAGGTTGCCGCCATACTCTTCTCCAGTCATGTCGATGGACGATCCGCACCCAATGCCACCAAAAAGCGATGTACCGCATGCTGCGGACTTGGCATGATCCCCCACGGAGGTGCTAGCACTCGACAAGCTGTCGGATTGAACATCATTCGTTGACATGCGAATGAATTGCGTGGGTGGTACCAATTGGTTAATAGAAGCCTCAACTTGAGCCATACCCTGCGGTTGATAAAGCGGCATCACAGCTTCGTTGTATTGGATTTGATACTGCTGCGGCGCAACTTGACTAATCTGATGGTGTCGATTGTGCATGTAATGCTGTTCCAAGGCAGGAGCATACATTTGTTGTTGGTGCTGAAGTTGAATATTGTGTGGATCAATCACCATCTGTTGTCCCACATTTCCATAATGATGCCCAATGATATGAGGATGATGTGTAGGACTGTGATTCATTAGCACATATGAATACTGTCCGTCCAGACCGACCACAAGTTGATACTGCTGAATATGACTATTAAGATTCTGGGCATTTGGATATTGATAGTAAGGTTGTGATTCCTGCTGTGGTGATGCTTCCATGGGTTCGTATTGATGGGTTTTCGTTTGCTGTTCATGAATTATCTGCTGTTGTGGAGTTTGACGATTACCGTGGACTTGACTAGTAGGGGCGCAAAGGTTGCTCCTAGACGTTTCCTGCTGTTGGACTCGAGCCGACAGTGATGATTGTGCAGGCGTGGAACGAACAGTGTTCCCATCGATGTTTCCCAGTTGATGCTGCTGGGACAACCGATCACTGCTGCCCTCGCATCCACTCAGAGACGCTCCGGCAACAGCGCTCTGTCGCCAGCCACTCATTAATAATACAAGATCTTTCCCCAACTTCCTCTTCGTGGGACTGCGCGCACCAACCTTTATCTTGACACCACCCCCCCATGGATGAGTGTGTTCCAACTCCAGCAATGCCTGTCTCGCATCCTGGATGTCGTAAAATTCCACAAGGTACGAGGTTGATTCGTTACCCTCTTCATCTTCATCTGACACACTAGCCTGGTAATGAATCGCGCGGACCTCCCCGAACGAAGACAGCACCTGATTCAAATCTTGCTCGTCGAACGTGCAGGGGATGTTCGACAGCATCAGCATGCTCTCGTCCGTCGCGGACGAGGAATTGAACGGAATGCAGTACTTCACCTGCACCCTGATGTCCGAGGAGGGCGGATCGTTTCCGCTTCCCATTCCTCCGCCCCCGGCGTTGCCGTTTGCGCCGTTGCCCGACGTTCTGTTCAGCACCCTCGGCAGCTCCCCCACCGCGAGACGGGCGCTCCGCAGGTCATAATACGTCGCGAAGAAGACGCCGCGCGACTCGCCGAAGTCGGAACGGAAGGACTCGAGAGTCCCGAAGGCCTCGCATGTCGATCGGACGTCCTGCACGTGAAGGGACGACGCGTGCAGAATCGCGAGTCCGCGAGTGCATACCGAGGTGGGACCGCCGCCGGCTCGATCGCCGTTCCCGGTCTCCGGGGGCTGTTCGCGAAGGAACGGTCCCAATTCCCGCGCCGCCGCCACTTCCCTACCGCGTCGCTCCCGATCGACGGCCGCATCGGCCGTCGTCGTTGCGACGACCGCCCCCCCCGACGACGACAACGTCGGGGGGAGGAGATGATGCGACATCATGCGATTGCCGGAAACGACCGTGAGGACGGAGGCGGGACCGACAGGCGACGTTACGCTGGATATGGTGCTCAATGGCGTGTTCGCCGACGACCGCGAATCGATGTGCCTGTTCACGAGCGAATCGGTCGAGGGTGGCCTCGACGGTACCAGCAGTATCGAACCGGTAGGGATCGACGATGACGCGTTCGTCGGGTGGGGCGGCGGCGGCGCGGGAGGTGGGTTCGACGACAACGGGAGCGACACGGTCGCGCCGCCTGCCGCCCCCCTCCCTCCTCCCACGGGCGCCATCATCGTCGTGCTAGCGGTCGGCGGCGGCATCGTCCCGCCGCCCCCCCCGCCGCCCCCTCGCGAACCCAATTCCTGGTGCAATTCCGCAACCCTCAATTGCAACGAGCTCGACGCATACGCCCTTAGCACGCCCGGCGCGTATCCGATGCCGCCGCCGATGCCGGTGCCCCCCCCCGCCGAGGTGGCGGACGACTGTCGGGATTGCGACACGGGCGGAGCCGACGCTCGTCCTCCCAGGTAGTCGACGACGACGCCCCCTTCGATGGCACGCAGCGACTGCTGCTGCTGCTGCTGCTGCTGCACCCCCTGCTGCTGCCACTGCCGCTGTTGTTGCTGCTGCAGGAGGGGGTACAGGAATCCGTTGGTCCCCACTCCGATCGCCGCCGCGGTGCCGCCGCCGCCGCCGCCGCCGCCATAACCTCCCACGCCGCCTACGCTGCGCTGCGGCGCGGGCGAGTTGCTATTCGACGGCGGTTCCACGACCGTAAGTCCGATGGCCGTGATATTCCCTCCGTTCCTACCCCCACCCCCCCCGGAGGAGGAGGAGGAGGCGATGCCCCATCGATCGTCGGACGCGTGTTGAATCCGTTCCCGTTCCGGTTGCTGTTGTTGCCGTTGTTGCTGCTGATATTGTCGTCCCTGTTGCGGCGGCTGCAACTGCATCCGCTTCATCTGCCGCTGTTGATTCAACAAATCGCGATGGAGCATGCGCTCCACATCGGACATCGTGGCGTCTTTGGCGGCATCATCATCATCGTCATTCACGACGAGGTTGTTCCCCGTAGTATTGGCCATCATGGCGGCGGTGAAACGAACGTCTCGACCGACCCCCCGCCCCCCGCCGTTCTCATCGCCGTTGTTGTTGTTGTTGTTGTTGCATGTGAGACGATCGTTGGACGACGACGACATCGACATCGACATCGCCGCCGCCGCCCGTTGCAGCGAGACGATGCCATCGTCGATGCCGTCGACGCATTCCCCTCCCCGACCGTTGCGATTGTATAACCCATGACCGTTGTCGTTTTCGTCGATGTCGTTATGATTGCCATGGGTCCGTCGTTGATGTTGCTGCCGATGTTGTTGCATTCGCTGGTCCTGTAGCCGCATCTCATTCGGGTTATATGCGTAACTCGAACTGTTGTTGGGCGGGATTAGGAATCCTCCCCCCACATCGTGCCCCCCACCTCCCGATAGACCGTTCCTTCCCATTTCGTCCATGGCTTTTTATTATCATCGTCGTACATTGTTTTACGTTATGGGAGGGGGGGGGAGGGAGAGCGGACGTTATACACGCATGTTAGCCAAAATGCAAACCACGGCAACATCCCAAAATACGAGACGAGCAACCAAAAAAAAAGGGAAGACGAAGGCCCCGAAAAACGAAAAAAATACGAACGAACGAAAAACTCACCCGACGACGACGACGACGACGTGCCCATGTTCATCAATAATCGATTGACAGTATGTCGCGACTGTCGCGCGTACGTGTCCGGCGTGTGTATCCTCCCGGGCGACTTGATGACCGAGTTGTTGTACGACGCATCGGCGGTCGATGTCGTCGACGTCGTCGCATCGACCGGGGCGTCGACGGCGATCGCCGTCGTCGTCGTCTCGTTCGCGACCACGACATCGACATCATTATTGCGACCGGACGCGTTCGTCGAATCGTCCATGCATTCGGCCAATCCAGTCCCGAGGGCCAATGCCAGATTGTTGAACGACGTGGTCTTGGGCGTTATCGACCTGCCGATGCTCGGGTAGATCGAATTCGGCATCGTCGTCGTGGGAGGAGGAGGACGTTGCAGTATCTCGGCGAAGCCCGGGGGAGGCGGCGTGGGGGCGGTGGACGGGGAGGTGGAGGAGGACGACGACGACGACATTGCTTATTCTTCTCTATTTCTTTTCTTTGTATGGCATATATATTTCGAGGGGAATGCCCCGCTGTTATAATATGTCCCGTTCCCTTTTTTTTTGGTTTACGAGATAAAGGGGAGGGGGGACCGGGGATGTCGAAATGGCACCGGTGAAGAATATGTGCGTTGTGGATATTAGTGGACGAAATTGCAGCTCTCTCTTTAGCTCGTCGATGATGATGATGATGATGGCATGCCCCCCCCGTCAGTGGTCATCGTCGATTTTACATTTGAATTTTATGGAGAGAAGAGGACATGATTTCGGGCGGGAGGAAGAGAGGAGAGTGGTTGATTGATTGATTGGGTGGTCGGTCGAAGTTTTCGTCGTTGCCAGAAGATGGAAGATGCCTGTCACGAGAGGACAGCTGGGTTCGTGTGTGCGGAGGAAGCTCAGGTAGGCGCCCCGCAACGCCCGTTATTGGCGGTTCACTCCCCGCCACCAGTGGACTACCTAGTTTCCCGCCAGCTATGATATCTATTTCTCCCTCTACCAAAGTATTGTAAGTTCGTACCTATTCACACGTACAAGTCGGGGGGACGTCTTGGATGTTGCGTATCTCCTGGGTATGAATCATATCTCTTAATACCTCGAAAGGACTGATAGACGAACGAAGAAGGTGCTCCAAGAGACGGTCGTCTCGCAGGTAGCCGTTAGTGCGAACTACCGCGGTGTACGATGGTCTGGGAATTCTC
>JALLBA010000193.1:0-28883 GCA_036939675.1 Cyclostephanos invisitatus | reverse complement strand
CTTCCCCCCCCCCCCCCCCCTTCTGGTTTGCCGGCTTTCCACTGATCCCCCACCCTGCGCCTTCCTTGAATGATCATCCATCTTCTCGTCATCGTTGCTTGCACACCCCGCAAGTTCTCCCTCTCCTCCTCTGTTGTTGTACGACTTGCCATACTCCGACGTGGCGCGACTTGCCAGCTCCTCGCACATAGCCTCATGCACCTCGTGATATTTGTCGAACAGCCAGGGCGTAACGAACGATCTACACCTTTTCTTAGCTCTGTGCCTCCTGGTCTTTGTCCTCACGTCCATCATTGATCCAACCGCCATTGTCTTCCCCCTTGCGAGGTGCTGCAGTTGTAACTTCCATTCCAAATCGCCTGCCATCCCAGACGCTCCTGCCCTTGCGCTGTTGCCACCGCCGCCAACAACTGAATCTTTGTTCCCCCCATTCCCCCTGCTCCTCGGGGGGTTGTTCCCCTCATCCTTCTTTTTGTTGAGGTGCAGCCTCGACGCCAATCCCGCCGCGTTGCCGCTGCCGCCGGTGGCAGCGACAGCGTACGATGCCCTCCTCACCACGCCTCCCCTTGCCGCGTTCTTGCCCCCCTCCCGGATTGACGACGGAGAAGGCAACTGCGGCAACGCCGAGGACAATGGCGCCGATGCGGGCCTACCGAAGGCGGAGGCGGAGGCGGACGATGTCGCATTGTTGCCGGCAAGGGGTAGATTGCCCACCCCTAAATCTACCCCCTCGCCCATCGATGGGGCCTATTGCAGTGCCGGAGTTGACCATGTGGCATTCGTCACGTGCGGGGGTAGGGGCCTCATCCTGTCATCCATTTCTCTCCTCCTCCTCCTGGCAGCACCATCCTCCTCATTGTTGTTGTCTTCCTTGAAGAGATTTCTCGCAGAATTTGACGTCGGGGACGGTAGTACATGGGCGAGACGAGGGACGGGGTGGAGAGGGAGGAGGGTGAGGATGCGACGCCTTCGTCGTTGTCGTCTGCAAATTCTTGAACCTTGACTTGATCAACGATAATTTTGGACAAAGCCGCATCCCCCGTCGAATGCCCATAGTGTGGTGTGGCTGACGGTGCCAGGGGATGGCAGTCCGACAATGGGGAGGGGTCGATCGGTGGTGGGATCGAACATCGACCAAAATCTTACATTTGCCCCTCCTCGGAAAGCGTGCTGGTTCTTGCCTCTCCAGCGAATTTGGATCGAGCTGTGACATGCATCGTGAGACGATAGTATGATGCGGCAACTGATGTGGGGCGGGGACTGTTCAACCATGGAGAGGGGTCAATCGAATGGCTGCCATCGTGGCGGTCTATGGTGTTACCTGAAAAAACAATGAGCATAATTATCTCGTTATTGGCAAATTTTCTATATAGCGAGTATTATCATAAAAAAAACACATCTATTGCTTTAATGCATTTTATTTAGGAAACTGCAGCTAGGACCATACCAATATTTTTATATCTGCAGAAAGAGGACAGTCTCAGGTTTTCAGCGATATAGGGGTCTGGGGGTCTATGACAGTGTCATCGGGGGTGAAAACGCATTCTCATTAAGCACATTAGGTCTGTAATTGTCGTATTTTTATGTGTAAAATAAAATTCCGCCCCTTCTGCAACATCAAAACACATAACCAATTCCTACTTAGAAGCTATGCTTAAGGCGCTCACTCTGAACACAAACCATGGCAGAGACCGGAACATCACCATTCCGAACCCCATTTTCAACACATGCCACCCAGCCAATCCCTTCTAAAGCAACGTCAAGTCGTCGCCCTAGTCTGTACAGTATTCAACCGCTGTACTGAGGTCGAACTCCCTGAGGGCGAGAAAAGACGGCGCCTCCTCCTGCACGAGTTGTACGATCTCCGGCACGTGGTTTCCGCCTTCGCCATCTCCCACGGCGAAGAAGACTTGGTGAACGAGCCCGTGTTTTGGGTATGCCGCAAGCCCGATTCTGGCAAATACTTCCTTGCCTACGACAACTATGTCCCTCCTTGTGACCAACGTTGCTACATAACCCGGCATTCCCTGAAAAGAGCCCGTGCTTAATATCAAGATGACGTTGCCAATTTGTGATGGCAATGATGTCTGCTGACAATGACAATAATGTAATGTCGCCTCCACCTTGTCCCATCGCACCCCTCTTCCTAGACACCAGCATCCAGCAAGAGGAGGGGGGGGGGGGGTATGCAATGCGCTACTGTAATACAGCACAGGAGATGACGACACCGATATCGTGCGTCCTAAATATAAATCATCAGCACATGAGCGCATCATCCTCCCTTACAGCATTGCATGCAGCCTCCTTGGCTAAAATGAAGGATCAATTCACATCCTTTTCCTCATTAGATGTTGATGCCCTACCGTCCCCCAAAAAAGCCATGACAGATTTCTCTCGTTTGAAAACCAATGATGACTCAGTTGCATCCGGTGATGATTCTGCCAACTGGGAGAAGAAGGACAAATGAATGAAGCTCCAGCTTCTTGCAGCTGGCGACACTGAGGACGAGGACGACATCTCACAGGATGATGGCCCGGTGAATGAGGTTGAGAAGTTTATGCTGATGGCCAGGGAGGACAATGATGATGCTGGGGATATGATTCAGCCCCCGCTGCCTGAATTGGAAACAGTTCGAGTGGCGTTGAATCGGGGGACGAGCATTGCTGCATTGAAGGAGATCGCAGCTTATTTGAACCTGTCGGGGAGTGTGCCTAAGAAGGAGATTCTTTTTAATGGGATACATGATTCTCCTCGGGAAACGAAAATTAGCGAGACTGAGTTTGAATACCAACGTCCGAAGATGGGTGGATCTGTCGAACAGCAGAAGATCCCGACATGGATTCTTTTGACCCCCGAGGACGCTCCTACAGTGGGTGGCATCGACATGGGCACTGGTGTGCAGAGAGGATTCTTTTGTCCCACCAATAAGGAAAATTCTGTTGGTACAAAGCAAGCCAATATCCTGACTTTCGATGATGAACGACTTCAGAGACCGAAGTTCGGTCCGAAGCAAGAGAAGAAAAGAAAGGCCACTGATGACGAACCTCCACCACCCCGGGAAGATGGCCCTCCGTCTGATTATTGCCTCAGTCTTCTTCCCCACATCTCTTGTGCTCGACCAAAGGACTACTTTGATACTCAACTTACGCCAGAGTGGCTGGGTTGGTGCACGACAGCAACAAATCTTCGGGCTTATTCGAGTGGCGCGGGGGCAGGCGAGTATCAAGACTTCATGCCATTTGACCTTGCTGAGGTCTACAAGATGATAGGTGTTCTTTTCGCGAATGGGCTTACTCCAAAGCCCCAGTTCGACCACTGGTTCTGCTCACAAGAGGAAGAGCCATTGTTTGGCTCGACGATGATCAGCAATGCGCTCAATCGGAAGAATCCTGTGACGGGGAAGACGATCAAGGCAAGACGGCGCTGGAAACACTTCCGCCGTTACTTTACAATGCAAGACTACCGTGAGGTTCCGCGGGAGCAGCAGCGGAAGAATCCGCTTTGGAAGGTCCAGCGCCTGATTGACGAGCTCAACAAGCAAGCCAAGGACATGTGGGTCCCCGGCATCTTTGTCGCCATCGACGAACAGACCATCGGCTTTCAAGGTCAGTCTGGTCTCAAGCTCCGAATCAGCTACAAACAGGAGGGGGATGGCTTCCAATGCGATGCCGTATGTGATTCGGGATACACATTCTCTTTTTATTTCCGCCATGGGGCACCACCTGATCTTGATGATAAGTACAAAGATCTTGATCTCTCTCCAACGGCACGACGAGTAGTGTGGCTAGCAGAGCGACTGCCCAACAAGTGGACGCGGATTTTCATGGACAATCTGTTCAACTCGCAGAAGTTGTTCACTGCCCTCCACAGGACGCAGGCACTGGCACATGGTGTTGCCAGGACAAATGGTCGTGGTATTCCTCCTTCAATTATTCAACGGGAGGAGAAAAATGTGAAGCTTGCAGAGAGTCTGCGGGGGACGACGAGGGCGGCGCGTCTGCACAACTCTGACCAGTGTCCTGATCTTTTCGCCGTATCAGTTTACGATACAAAGCCGGTGCACATCCTCTCAACGGTGGCAGAATGCGTTGAATGGATTGTGAAGGAGCGGAAGGTGTGGGACACAACGATCCAGCGGAAGGCGATGATGAAATATCTCCGCTTGAATGTGATCGAAGACTACAATCAGCACATGAATTCGACCGACATCGCCGACCAGCTTCGTGGCAGTTATCGGCCGGACCGATGGATGCGGCAGAGGAAATGGTGGTGGGCCTTTTTTATTTGGGGAATTGGGGTAGCCGGGGTGAATGCATATAAAATATACGAGGTGATTTATGCTGAGGAGGCTGCAAAGGGGACACCAAATCTTCCTCCAAAGTTGACACATGCTCGATTTAGGGAGGAGCTGGTTTATGATTTTGTTTTTGCCGGCCGCTCACGTAGGAAGTCACTGGATAGTGCTAACTCATCGGGGTCGTCAAATCGCTCGTTTTCTGTGCACCACGGAGATGGAGATGATGATAATGAAGTCTTTGACCTAAGGAGCAGCGGTGGCCGTAAGGATTACTGTGACATGGTAAAGACGAAGAAGATCACAAAAGCCGCGCTGGAGGGTGGGAAATTCAGCCGCCGCCTCGATGGAATGAGGCACAATTCGATCCCTGCAAGGAAGCACGACCATTGCCAGTACTGCTATTTTCAGCTTATTAATGAAATCCCGGAGAAGAAGCGGGGGGATTATCCGGAGTTGAGGCAAAACCGAAGCGGTATTCGCCGATGTTTATTGTGCCATGTTAACCTTTGCCCGCAATGTGACAACATTTTCCATGGTGCAGACTTGTCCGCATACAGATGCGTTTCAATGTGATAGTATTAAATTAGGGGTATATTGCTGTTATTGACTTCTCTTCAGTTTTTCTCTAATATTATTAATCTGACTGCTTGTCTGTCCATGTGCGGAAGAGCCGCAGGCCTGATCAGCTTGTTCTATATATACATATATGAATGCATGGCTCCAAGACAACAGGCAAGGGATTATGTGATACTCCTAATTCAAAAAATAATCTTTCTACCCAACCAGAAGAAAAATAAATTTCTTCCACGTAGGGTATTGACTCTAGGACTCAGTTAGCATGTGGCAGAATACACTTAAATCTGTCATCTACATGTGATGAATAATATATCAATTAAATACTTAGTGGATACGTCATGAACACTCATGCACGCAATGCCAGCGCTGGTGTCGCCGAAATGTCATGTCATTATGCGGATGTAGATGATAAGGATAGTGGTGAGGTCAATGAAGAATCTGTGGGGGCTGAGGTCGGAGACGATGATGTAACTGCAGAAGTGGGTGATGCCGGTGTTGGCGTTGCTGAGGGAGCGCTAGTGGGTACATCCGTGCCGATGCTCGTTGGAGTTGCAGATGTGGGTGATGAGTTTATTGGTGTTGCCGATGGAGCATCTGTGGGAGCCGAGGTCGGAGTCGATGATGTAACTGCAGAAGTGGGCGATGCTGTCGTTGGCGTTGCCGTGGGAGCGCTCGTGGGAACATCCGTGCCAATGCTCGTTGGAGTTGCAGATGTGGGTGATGAGTTCATTGGTGTTGCCGATGGAGCATCTGTGGGAGCCGAGGTCGTAGTGGAGGGTGTAACTGCAGAAGTGGGCGATGCTGTCGTTGGCGTTGCCGAGGTAGCGCTCGTGGGAGGATTGGTGCCAATGCTTGTCGGAGTTGCAGATGTGGGTGATGAGGTTATTGGTGTTACCGATGGAGCATCTGTGGGAGCCGAGTTCGGGGTGAGTGATGTAACTGCAGGAGCGGGCGACGCCAATGTTGGCGTTGTCGAGGGAGCGCTTCTGGGAGTATTGGTGGTGATGTTCGTCGGTATTTCAGATGCTGTTGATGAGGTTATTGGTGTTGCCGATGGAGCATAATATGTGGGACGCGAGGTCGGAGTCGATGATGTAACTGCATGAGTAGGCGATGCACTTATTGGTGTTGTCGTGGGAGCGCTTGTGGGAATATTCGTTTTGACGCTTGTCGGAGTTGCAGTTGCAGGTGATGACGTTCTTATGGCCGTGGGAGCGCGTGTGGGAAGGGAGATCGAGGTGCTGACTGGTTTTGACGACGGAATTGAACCTGGTTGCTTGCTTGGGGAGGTGGGGGCAAGTGTAGTTACTGACACAGTGGCTGTAGTATTCCAACTTACACCAGTGGCATTTAAGTCCTTGATGCTTGTGAGCGATGTGTCATTTGCAACTGTTCCACATTTGTCCGCTGCTAATGCGTTCGCTGTTTCGTTCTGCAGTATATTGACAAAATTGCCACCCCATAGGGCATTGTTTGTAACGTTTTCAGCAATATCAGCAAGAGATGTTGTGGTTGCCTGATTGAAACAGTCCGCATAGCATTCTTCTTCAAGGATGATATCAAATTTCAATACTAACATTTGGCCGACAATTTCAGCTCTAGTGACCAATATTTCTTTTAGAGTCTGACCAGACTTCAAACTTGGTGAAATTAGATGCTTGATGGTAATCTTGATCAAATACAACAAACATTCGGAGACAGCATCGAGCCGCCTCGTCCTCTCGCGTCCTATTAGGATGGAAGCTTCATTTTTCAACAGGACAATAACATTCATTGCAGAATTTTCTGATGACGATGGTTTTTTTGTTGGACGGACGGAAGGCTTTGCCGCTATCGATGATTTCGGGGTTGCAGACACCGTAGACGCCGATTTCTTAGCAGTTTTGCTGGCTGGTGTCAGTTGAGGCGATGACTTCTTCGCTTTTGCCGATGTCATCTTAAACATCGACACGTCAACGGCGACATGAACCGTTTCATGGACCGTATTGTCCGAGACACGCTGTCGAGTTCTGCCTTTCGTCTGACCGTGGTGGAGGAGCAGTGTTCGTTAGTGACAATTTTTATCATCACACAAGACGGAAGAAAAAAAATATCTCTTACATTCGATTCTGCAGTGGACGCTTCAGGGGGCAGAGAGATGCGTTGGTCCTGGTCACCGGTCACTCCCAGGATGCCAACTGATGGGAATTGATTCAGTAGTGCTGCCCCCCCATCCGGTTTACGAGCGTATGGCTTAATGGGCACGGATATCGTGGGCGGTCGATGCCTGCCGATGGCAATATGAACATCATTCATCTGTGCCATAACACGGGAGCAGCGTTCGTGTAAGTGACAAAATTTCTTTTATCATAGGACAATATATGGAAGATAAGTACAATTCAAAAATGTGCGCACTGACGCACATTCGACTTCGTCTTGGAGCCAGAAGTCGACGTGGCCCAAAGGAGGAATACTGCAGCGGCCGCTGGTCCCATCATTAGCGAGAAGGAAATCGCAATAATATTGTTTGCATTTAACTCTTAGATCTGGAGAGTTGTCAGAGAGGACGAGGATATTTCGGTTGGCGACGATGATTTGTGATTCAGGAGATGAGGGCCGCGCGAAATCGGTCCATTAGTACCCATACTCACTCTGGATGCTGTAGGCTCGGTAATCGAACGAATAATGACGGGTTGGGGTTCGATTGACGATCCGAGGATTTTTTCCCCTCGTTTAAACGAATCCGTGCGACAACGCGTGCCGCGCCCAATTCCCTGCAAAATGCCCATCGACGGGGAGATGAATCGGGGATGCGGAGCGTGGCGGCGGCGGGGGGGGATGGGAATGAATCGAGGTTCGGGTGTGGGGGGGGAAGGGGAAAGAAAAGGAGGGGGGAGAGAGGAGGGGGGGGGTAAGACGACGAAGAGACGAAGAATGCTCCATGCCATAATACGAGTAATATCCAAACGACAAACGACGACACGGAAACGGTCGTTCTCATTCCGCCCTCTCTTCGACGATGTGTGAAAAATCCGTGGAGGACACTTCTTTCCCCCCCGTGATATCCGCGACCGGACGGGTTGATCGTTCCGGCCATTATCACGTCGTTCGACGAATTCCGGTCGTTTTTTCATCGGACCCCCGAACAAATTCGAAAGAAAAACGGGAGGACCCACCTAGTAACCTCCCGCACACACCGACCCTCCCCACCGGAGAGGAAGAGCCAATGAATATTCGCTGGTTTGGGTCGGGGGGGGGTGGGGGAGGGGCACGCACGACGTGTATATGAATGCCTATGAGGGCGAGGGGAGCCGACAATACTACGCCGGCGAACTATCTAATAGAGGCGGCGACATGGTTCGTCCTGCGCTGCCATCATCCCCACTCGGATTGAATTGAGCCGCCCACATCATAGTGATATTGTACTCCTCTACTCGTACGATATAAAAGATAAGACATGTCATTTCGAGGACGATGCGATGGTGTCATTTTCTTGTCTAAACCTAAATATATATATAGAAGATAAATAAACTCATTCCTACGTGAAAAAAATTCGAAATGGGTTTTGGGGGGAAGGATGTTTTTGATCCCGCCATTTTCTACGAGCCCGCCATTTTTGCCTCCCCCCGAATGTAGGTAATCCGACGCCGCCCGAGAGAGGGCGGGCCGGCCCGCGGTCCATCAGAGAAACAGAACACGGGTTTGCCATTGCGACGTATCCGAATAGTGAATTCGAATCCGGTCAACCACCCATAGGAATCGCCGAGGACCGCAGAGGGGAGCGTCGCGGGGGACGGGGAAAAGGGCGATCCAGAGAGTAAGGAGAGAGAGAGAGAGAGAGGGGGGGGGGGGGGGAGGGTGACCACGAAAACACCAACAAAATGCCACCGCGTCGATCGAAACGAAGGAGGGAAAACAATATCAACGACCACGACGTCGATGAGTCGTCGTCGTCCGCGGCGGTGGCTGCCGCTCCTCCTCCTCCTCCTCCACCTCCTCCTCCTCGCGACGAGGACGACGAGGACGACGACGTCGTGATCGTTAACGCGGACGACGACGTCGTCGTAAACGAACGGGACGTCGCATCGTCCTCGAGGTGCGTGACTCGTGGGCGCGTATCGTTTGTTGCTTTGTTCTCCCATGCGTTCCCCCCCCCCCCGCTTTCATGGCCTCTAGTAAAGGGGCATCCTTTTTTCTCTCCCGCCCTCTCGCCGGGATGTGGCCAAATTCATGGGTCGTGGTTCGCCTCTCCGCGGGGGGAAAGGTGGGATCGCGGAAGGGGACCGTCCGGTTTTTTTGCCTTGTTTTTCATCCCTTCGTTCGTCCAAAATCCCAACTCGCATCCCTCATTTTTTATTTTTCATAGATTCGCATCGTCCGCGGCAGCGTTGCCCTCCATCCTCGAGGAAGGGGCTATGGAGGAGACGATGACGACGAAGACGAAGGACGACACGTCGAAAATGTCGAAGCCATCCACTAAGAAGAAGAAGAAGAATGATAAGAAGGACAAGCCCAAGAAGTTGGGGGGGGGGGGCCACAAAAAATCGTCCGGGACGTCGCACGCATCCGGTCATGGGGACGGAGGAGGCGCGCCGCTCGCATCGGCGTTCGGGGGAGAGGACGACATCAACGACCACGACGATATCGACGACGACGACGACGACGACGACGACGACGATCGAAGGGACGAGTGCACTTACGACGACGTCGTCCATCCCGAGAAATCATCCCTCCTCTCACGCCTATTGTGTCGTCTCATCCCACTATCGCGTTCCAAATCGCGTTGCACCTCGGCGTTGCGCGCCATGGTCGACGGTCGGGTGGCGTACGTGGCCTCGTCGTCGTCGTCGCGTACTACCAATCGTGCCGATGATTATGCCGACGAGGACGACGACGACGACGACGACGACGACGAATACGACGACGTCGAGGACGACATCCGGAATGACGAGGAGGGGGACGGGCACAACGGTGGGGGGGCGACGGACGCGGTACCGTCATACGCTCCCAACCTCGCGGCGTCGTTATCGAGGGATTACGACGAAAACGACGATTTAGCCATCGACGACGCCGATGGCACATCGCGATCGGCCTCCGTCGCCTCGTCGTCGTCGGCCCCTTCGATATCGACGTCGATGACATCGTCCTCGTCGGTCGGGATGACGGGCGGGAGGAGACGTATGAAGGATGATAACGACGCGTCGAAGTTCGTCGACGTCGGCACGTCCGGGAGGGGGATTCGGAGAAAGGGCGGCCCTGCCGATGCGGGAGGCGCACGATCGCGTCGGGATGGGGCCGGACGGGGGGGACGACGACGGAAGGATCCGAATGGCAATGTCGCGACGTCGTACGGGGACGACGGATCGAAAAACGAACACGGGGACGATCCCCCGCCATTCCGTCGTCGCGACAACATCGGTGGCGATAACGACGATGTCGGTAGCGACGACGCCCACCTGATCATGGCCGCCACGCACGCCATCAACGTCCTCCTCGCGTACCTCCTACATAAGGGAGGGCGCAAGTCCGCATGCGACGGCGGGGAGGAGCGGGAGGGAGAAAATACGACGACGACGACGACGACGACGACGACTACGGGGGATAGGAATGCCGCGATTATGCTCATCTCCCTCTCTTCCCCCCTGCTAACGTGCCTGGTGAACGATCGCGCGCTGTTGGAGAACATCACGAAGGCCAGGTCTTCCCGTCCCGTCATCGGATCGTCGACCACCGGCGGTGGCGCGGGGGGGATCGGTTCGTCCTCGCCCTCATCCCGGACCAACAGCTCGGAGGGGGGAACGACGACGACGATGGGAACGGCCTTCCCGTTCGTGGCCGATACCGAGAACGAGCCGCACGGGTCGTCTTCCCCGGACGGCAAATCGGCCGGTCGCGGCACGGCGGAAAATAGGCGCATCATGATGTCGCACGCCAAGGCGACGGTGGGACGGGCTCTGACGAGCGGCGTGATGGGGGCGCTGTACGGTTTGGAGACGCTGGGGAAGGCGACGCCAACACTGACCGCAACGGCGCTTTGCGTCGATGGCGAGGCCGGCATTGCCGGGCACGAGACTGTCGTCGAAAGGGGGGACGTCGACGGCTGGATGGGCGGTCGGGAGGACGAAGATGGCGATGACGGCTCTCGGTCCCAGAATGCCGGAGGCTCCGTCGAGCGAGCTATCCTTCGAAAGTGTCTATGGTCGGGACTGATGACCCTCGAGAGGGCATTCCAGCTAACGTCCAAACCCAAGCTCCTGGCGACATCGTCTGTATCGTCGTCGATTTCGATGCCGAACCACGGAACTTCACGCAGCCTTTCGAGCGGTGGTTGTGGCGCCACCACTTCGTCGGTTATTATGCACGGAGTGGGGATGCCGAAAACTGCTAGTACTACCGCGACTACACCGGCGACTGCACCAATCCTTGATTTTGATTGCCTATCGGCTTCCGTGATTGAGTCCATCGGCACCATCACGTCAACGAATGCTACTACCACGACCGTTGGGGGTAGCAGTGGGTCGCCGATGTCTTCCATAGGACATGCTCATTGTACAATGGGTCTTGATACCATCTCAATGTGGCATGCGTTGATGGCACGCCTGTTGACTGATCACGAGATAGGGTTTTGGCAATTGAAGTCGGCATCACGTTATTCGAAGGTTAAATTCGGAATCAAAAAAGAAAAGGGAGGGCATGACGAAAAAGAAGCTACTGCCGAGAACGACTTTCTAGCGCAAATCTGCCACGATGTAACAGAATCAGTTTTCGCTGATGAGGAAGAGTCCAAGTTTATATCCCTTGTCCTTGCCTTCCAAGATGACGCTTTCAGTGGCAGCGAGCCTCCGACTAAAATGCGGAAGACATCATCCACCTCAACAGCATCTCGTGGTCAAAAGAATGGAAACGGCAGCAGCAAAACAGCTCAAAAGAAAAGAACGCGCCCTACTACATTCGCTCTTTCTCACACCGATGAGACAGACTACTCCGAGCTGTCGACATTGTTATCCATGCGAATCGAAAATCACGTGTCTTTTGATTGTCACGTTTCCATACGAAGATGGGCCGTGCTGGCGTTTGGTTGGTTGTGCTCTGGTCAAAAACGTCTGTTAGAAATTGGAGCAGAATTATTGCAACATGCTGAAGTATGGGAAACTGTCATGGCATTGACAGATACTGCCGATGCTGCTCATTCGTCCTCATCAGCTGTGGGAGCGGAAGTGCTTCCTGCGAAGCTGAGGACAACTAAAACGGATATTGTTAAGTCCAAATCCTCCTCTACTGAACAACGTTCCCCATTTGGTGAAAGCGTCGCTGACAATAATTATATAGGAGTACCAGGAAATCTGGCGCTTATTGTCTTCATTTCGGCGATGATTGATACTATTTACGATGCCGGTGCCACGGGAGGGTTGAGCCCCCCAAGTTCCGGATGGATGGATGAGTATGTCAAAGCAGTAATTGGGGGTAGCGGAGCTGTTGCCGCAGTCGTAGATGAAAAAGATGACAAGATAAAAAATGAGACCAATCCTCACGCTGCTGCTACTGAATCCTCCCAGTCATATGCGGCCGCTTTTATTGCAGACTCTAAGGGAGTTCGTCGTAGCTCACGCAAACGATCCAAAACCAACAAGGGATTTAACGATGACATGGGAAATAAGGGAGCCGTTGCTACAGCGGCAGTGACAGAAGTGGGAAGTCCACGTTCTTCCCGGGCGGGGTCTGTAAAATTCTTGACATCTCCACGCGTTGGAAATGGCAACCTTGGCAGTAACAAACGTGGATCGACTCCACTAGTCTGGGTACGCCCTGATATACGTGATCTGACTGAGGTGCTGACAAAGCGCTTGATCGAAAGTCACATGAAGTCTTTGTGTCATGTTTCCAAATTGGCGAACGATGATTTACTGAGTGATGGAGGGATGCGTGAAAAAAGATTTGTGCTCGTTAATGACGATGACACATTTTTTGGCAGTCCGCGATCACGACAGCGCAGCAATACCAGCAGCGGACTTTCCAGCAGCCCGAATCAACAAACCAGCAGTATTCACTTTTATCCATTCATGCATCGAACACTGGAGACGCTTGGTCGTTCGGCAGCGTCAAGTGGTTTCTTGGCAAGCTCTAGCGATAGCAAGGGCAAAATAATAGCGATTGGTTCGGCTGTTGCATTAGGTTGCTTTTCTCACAGTTGCGAGAGGACGCAAGAAGGGTGTGCAACTGTTGCATTGGATTCTAAACTCATGTCGATGGCTGTCTGCGAGCTTTCAGAGTGTCTAGGAAAATTGCGGCTAGGTACGACCAGAGCTGGGGCATTAATATCATCGTCTTCAGACACAACTACTTCAGTATCATTACCACGTGAAATTGTGGCGAAATATCGACTCAATGAACCTCTTGACGTCATTGCCGAAAATGCTCAACTCGCTGTCGCGCGTCAATCAGTTGCAGCCTCATCCTCGTCCTCCAGCGAATATCCGAAGGGGGGAGGAAATGTCACCTCCTTCAGTTCCTTCGTAAAATCAAATCACGCTGAGATTCTTTCTATATTCATTCGAGCTCAGATCGTCGAGGACATTGATAAGTCCCCCACCACAGCAACCTGTGACGAGGGCAACGTCATCCCCACTACCGCCGCCGCCTACACCAGCGCCATAGCATCCTTGATACGAGGCCTTTTGAGCATACTTCGAATCTGCTATGACTTTGATCTTGACATGCACGCACGAGAAATTTCTAGCGTTGAAAGTACAAATTCATCGCTACATAAGAAAAAGTCAACAGCGTCAAAGAAGAAAAAGAGAAAGGTCGATGAATTTAATGCATTGGCGTTGGAAATGTTTGAGCCGGAGACTCATCCCAGGTAAGCAGAACAAAGAACAGGTTGCGCCATGGAAGTTTCTATTTTTTCACCCTGGTGAAAATGTCATTTCTATTTTCTTCTAACCAAAATTTGTCTACTATGCAACCCTTTTTGTCTTTTTATTAATTTTTGTGCTCTCTTGATTACAGGAAAACGTTCTCCCGATGCACTCTCGCTGTGGGATCATTACAGGCTCTAACCCAATCAGTGACTCATGTAGCCGACTCAACCACTTCGACCTTCACTAGTACTCATGATCATACAATATTCTTTCCTGTCATACGATCATGTTTTTCCGAGGATATGATGTTGGCATTTGTCAAACTAGGAAATGAGTTGGAGCAAAAGTTGATCCGCCCACGATTGCATCTTTCAAAGAAAGAATATACCACTGCTACTCGGGCAGTGTGTCAAAATAGTCCCAGCATCAGCTCGGACCTATTCGAGCCATGGGAACATCAGTTATGGGCGTGTCATCTTCTGCTATCCCTTAGCATTGGACGCGGATTCATGCCCTGTTTAGATAATCACGAGAGCAGACTGCAAGTATTCCGAGCCGTCGTTGCGGCGGAGAATCAACTTGCTCGAAGAGTCAACGCAAGTGACAAGACATTAGATGCTACCAAACAGATTGACCCGGAAGATCAAGATTTATGGCCTCTAAATCGTGAGTTATCTGAGGTCTTCTGGGGCATGCGGATCATATGTAAAATGCGTCTCTTGACAATGTACTGATCACTCTGTTTCTCTCACCTTCTCCACAAACACAGTTACTGCGGTTCAGCATGCTCTGATATCGCAAATGGTTATCTACTCCTTATGGGACAATTCTTCTGCTGACGACGAACTCGTCGCTCAATTTTCCCGACAACCAGTGGAATTACAGTTCCTATGCCACTCTTTCCTCAAAAGCCTGAAAGAGCACCTATCCAAGACTTCGGGGTTGATTGTAACCACCACTGAAGATGGTCTACTTTCACTCCGCGATGCACGATTGTTTACTTCGGCCATTACCAAGCTTTCCAGAGTCGGCCAAAAGTTCGTACTCTCGCGTTTAATTGGCATTTTGCACAAAGGACTGCAATCTTTTCAGCCCTTCGACAATGCCGACTCTGGCCTCATTGCTAGGGGAATATCCTTGTGCACCTCGGTCGCAGATGTAGTTGTATGCCCCGACCTTGAAACGTTTTTATTGAATGAGTTAGGAGCTACAAGATATCCCATGCCAAGACTCAAGACACAATTTGATGACAATAATGAAACCTCTGCTATCTTCCACAAAGAGCATTTCCAGTCGATTTTTGCTGAATGGCAGTCGCCCATACCGCCTATACGCATTGTTTCGTCGATTGAAGTGTTCGAAGATAAAGATGGTTACAAAATGATGGCATCTACAATCGTCTTGGCTCTAACTGTTGGGTTTCAGACAGCCCAAACTGATGGATGCCATTTACTCTTCAGCGGATGGAACGCTGCCGCTAAATTGTCTTCGTGGACATCTGTATCTTGGGATGGCCCTGCATCTGCTACAGTTGTTACCACCTTGAGTGCAGTAGAAAGAATCATGAGATTGAGGGTGGATATGTGTGAGCTGCACAAACTAATGCAGGCTGGTGAAACCTTTCAAGATAATCATAATGAGTCGGTGAGAATGAGAGTAGGTCAGAGTGTTTCAACGTCACTTAAACGGCACGAGACACTTTTTCGAGGATTGCATAGTGCAGAGAAGGTGCTGCTGTCACTCACAGCAGAAATTAGCGAGAAATCGCCAATATCCGCCACCGTCACTCCAAGTCTTGAAGCCTTTGCCTTTTTCGAGGCCCTGCCACTTTTCATGTCATTCATTATCAGCATGCATTGTCGTCCAGGACCAAATGACATGAATTTAGTAGGGCGGATGCAGCCACAGAAAACCACATCGGCGTCATCGTCCCGAGCATCACAGTCCATCAGTTCTACCGATCGATTCTTGGAGGAGTCAGACCTGGAAATATTCAACACTACTAGCGGTGGCAGTACATTACGCATGAATGCACTTACACGCCTCCACGAGGCATGTTTAGAACTTGGCGCGGCGCCTTGCCACCCTGATTGGTTGGATTCCAACTGCAGGATGAGTAACGGCATCCTTCCAGTCAGTGCTGTCGATTCTGCGAGCAGTGCACTTTTGTCGCTTACTAAATTTGGAATGGAGGTTTGGAGATCCTACATAAGTGCGATGCGGCTTGTGTTGGGCTCGCTAAATCAGACAGAAATTTCGATTCAAGGAGGAGAGTCTCTTGCATTGCAGCTATTTTTTGCACAGCAACAGCATCCTGCGGATTTGACCGAATTCTTTTACTCTCAGGTCGCATCATTCTGTGGAATCAATGGTTCTCTCTTATCTTTCATGGTATTTTCTCTATCGAGTAAACAATGCTTGGCAGGAAATGCGTTTGTCAATACCTCTGCGCATCAAATACTAGGCGCAGAATTTTTCAAAGCCCAGAAAGTCTTTATGGGCGAGCGACGCGCCAATGGGCAGTGGGAGACACTGCTGTCCGAAGTGCTCCAGGGGTCATCATTGAAGATTCAATCCTCTTTGATAACTCATTTAGCGGATGATGCGGTGGTAAAGCAAATTGTGGATGCTCTCACATCTGCCCATCGCTGGCAGCGAGTTTTGTACAGCATAGTCAATGCCATGGTTCCTGCTGCCGCTCTATTGCGATTTGGCATCAGCGACGGTAAGGGTCGGAATACCCACACGTTGTGCGAAGAACTACCGGGCAGCATATTGTCTTCCAGCTCAGGGCGAGGATCATTGGAAAAGCTGAAAAAGAATGACAAGTGCGGAGAGACAATTTGTTCGAACATGAAAGAAGCGCTATCGTTCTTGGCATGCGTTGCTGCCTATTCCCCACACGATGACGATATTCGATTAACGTCTCGTGCTGCGGCTGGGCACCTTCTAGAAAATTCATCACACTTCAATGATTTGACAGCTATATGGTCAGCAATGATATGTTTCGATTCAATCACTGATGTAATGTGCAAGCTTGAAGATGACAAGTGCGATACTACGAGTCTGCCAGAATCGCGTAAAACCTCGGCGTTTGCATTAATTGAAATGTCTTTGACACAATTATTGCCTGGTCCTGGAAAGGAAACCGATACTAGCAGTATGCCGATAATTGCATTGAATGATTCGCTTGATATCGATAAGCGAACACTTTTACTCTCGTTAATGGGCGTAAAGCGTCTGAAAGTGGCAAAATTAATTGGTACTCGGGCTGATATCGAACTGACCGACATGAGTACGAAGCGAAATCTTTCAAAGTCGCTGCTGACGCTTGCGTTTGTTCAGGAATTGCCTATACGGTCACGAATATTGGTGACAGAAATGTTAATTGAACTTATGGATGCCGAGCGTGATATTCTCAAACAGGGGTGGAAGGTATCGGGTAAGATCAATGGCGGTGGCAGTAGCAGTGACGTTGTGCGTTTAGCCGTGGCGTCTGCGTTGGACGAACTGTCAACGGACGAAGTTAGGGATCTCGTCAAAAACCTTTTAGGCGATCCTGACAATAATTCTTGTGAGGAAACTATGCAATTGTCAAAGAAAACTGCTACTGTGATCAGCATCCTTGCCAGTGTGTCACAGAGAGGAGTATCTGGCAGAGGATGCAAAATCATTCTGGAGGTACTGACGGAAGGTCTGAACCAATGGGCGATGGCTCCCTCAAGACATCACGTGATCAGGCTTTTTTGTCTACTGGCATCACGCTTTAAGACTTTGGATGTTGCAGGTGGAATTATTGTTTCTTTGATGAAACAAGGTGAATACATCGATACAGCTCGAGATTTTTTTGAGTGCGTTTCTCGATTAGATCGATCGGTCAACAAAGTGTCATCTACACACGATCATTCTGCTGTATCCACCGCCTCTTTGGCAAGAGTGAGATCATTAAAAAATGATGGAGTCGTACTGACAAATGGCAAATTAATCTCACGGACCTGTTCGTTTGTAGAAACGGGAGAGGGATTCACCGACCAACATTGGTATAATTGTTATACATGTGGTCTTCTTTGGGATAAAGGTTGCTGTTCTTTATGCGCGAGGGTATGCCACAAAGGCCATGACATAGGATACTCGCGGAAATCTTCCTTTTTCTGCGATTGCGGAGCGGAAGTGGCGGTTGCCCTCGAGCAAAACAGAACGCCGTGCAAATGTCTTACTCCAGTTTCCGAGGACATGATCCGAGACTTCTACCGAGATGAATTGGAAATTATTGATGAGGTGATACAAGCTCGGGATGATTTTGATGCATTTACCGAGCTGATGGCGAAGTACTTCTTGTTGGAATGCAAGGAATCACTGAAAAATTTAGCGGAAGAAGCGATAAAGTCAGGCTGGAGAGAATCGATCCTTCATATCTTCAATCAAACGTACCAGTCCGCATCAGCCTCCGGTCCTAGTCCGACTGACTTCTCGGCTATACTCAGCGCTACTTCTGACACCCAACCCTTAATTGGAGTGCGATGCCCCAATCTTCGATCGAGATCAGCGCAGCCATTAACTATCAAACGCAATCGTAGGAGTTGCATGGTACCTATTCGTGCTGCAAAGGCAAGCTCCCTTCAATCTAGAATAATTTCTGGACCTTCCGCTGCAAGCAGTAACATGAGAAAAACAAGGAATGACTATCATTTACAGGCGATCGCTTCCGACAACCGAGGGCGACTGTATATTGCAGAATCAACCTCGATCTTGATTTGCAGCTCTATACCATCTGTTAATGTACGCTACGTAGAGAATTCACCAGCATCTCACCTATCACGTTCACAGTTGAGCATTCTAGGGACAGATCGGGTACCGTTTGCAATCAGGTGAGCTCTTCGGGGAACACTCCTACCATTTTTATCGTGAGACATCCAATTCTAAACTCAGCACGTTCTTCTTTTGCTCTTCAGTGGCATGGCTTTAAACTCAGAAAATGACAGGCATCTCTTAGTCTGGGGTGTAGCCAAGGCATGCGTATGCATCGTTTCCAAAACATTTGACTCTTTTGAAAGGATCATCGATCTCAAATTGAACTTAGAACCGTCAGAGGAGTGTGAATACGTTGTGAAGTGCGAATGGATCCCCCAATCTGAGCTTCAATTAGTGGCAGTGTGTGGCGCGGTAGTACATGTGTTCGATTTGAAACGAACGGAAAATAACACATGCGACGCTACCACACATTATGCTCTTGCCGTAAGTACATATTATTGTTCTGGATGATATGGTTGTGGACATTGGTTGCGATATTTAACTTGTCAATTGTTTTGAAATTTGGCTTTCTGCCTATAGTATGAAGAGGTTCTTATTAGATCGGCCACACTTGTGGGCTCGCTTTCAGTCGATAATGGACCTGTCATCGAAACAAAGGTCGTTTTACTTCTTGACACTGGTCGTTTGTACTTCATCAGCCTAACAATTGACGAAGAAGGCAATCTTGAGGATCACGGTGAAAGCTACATTGAAATTGGAGCAGGGGTTTCATTTCCATCCGCTGGCATAAGGAGGTATAGTGGTGGGGAACCAAACCCAAAAGGTTCTACCGCCACTACTTTTGGTGATGGTGCTTATGTGAGTGCAACAGATTGCAAATATTGTATTCTTCACACAATTCCTCATAACCGAATGTCTATCCTCTTGCTCAGCTCGCACACCTTAGATTGGCGAACATTCTTCTCTATCAGTGTGTTTCATCTTGCTGCATTGCAATGCTTCTTGACGATGATGGAACAATATGTGGCAGCTTCGGTAAGTGTTGCACGTTGAGTGTTGTTATTTGGTAATATAATTCAATACTAAAACTTTACTTTTCTTTACAGAATTGCTTCCCAATATGATATCTTCCGATGATATCGGCGGTAATTATGGCGTCGTTGGTCCATACACACATTTTCATGAGCTGGGAATCGCGACGAGAGACAACGAGAGCTTTTTTAGAGTTGCATGCATCGGACGCTCCACAAAGTCGAGCCAGCCAACTGCGCTCATTGTGGAGTTCAATGAGAATTCGGTGTTTTTGTCGGAGCTTGCGTGGCCGACAAACTGCAGTGCGGGGCTTGGCATTTTATCGGCCTATAGTTTTATAGGCTCATGCACCTTTTCTTGCCCGTATCTTTCGGGAAGATGTGACGGTCTTACCGACAGAAATCAAATCCACGAAAGAGCCATTTTGACCTTGCTCTCGTCGAGTGGATCGCTTCTCTGGTTTGGAGAAGATTGTGATCATCTTCCGGAAGCAAAAAATCAACGTATGACACAAATTCAAACTCCAAAGATTGGTTTCTTTGAATCTCTGGTTAACGCAAGTGATTTAGACGCACTTATCATCGGCGGCGAATGTGCTGGGAAAGATCCAAGTGCGATTAAGAAGAAGCTATCGCTAAGCAATACGGATTATGTAACTTGCCCTTCTCGCGATGGGTGCACTCTTACAGCATGCCTCCAAGTGACCGATGACTCCTCAAAATACATCCGCTCTTTAGCTATAGTAGCCGTGAGAATACTTGTAGGATCCATGCCAGACCTGATACCTAAGGAAATCATGATAATGGGATCAGGTCGAATAATCAAGCTGAAAAAAAATGTTAAACGTTGGTATGATGTGAGTTCCCTTTTTATTCTCGTGCACATCCCAGATGCAAGAATATCTACCGACCGTCAACCTTACTGTTTCTAATCACGTTTAAATAACAGTTCCCTCTTACAGATGAAGAGACTCTATTAGCAGTGAGGAATGGCTTTGTGACAATATGGATATCGTCATGTCATGATTCATCGAGCGCTCCGATCATTGACTCGGTTGAGGTCTACGCTCGCGCAAAGAGTGAGCTGTCAGACTTGTCACCCCACCGAAATGGGGGAGACATCAAAGAATCTTTGTCAAGATTGATGAAACATGACGTCCTGGGGCTGAATTCTAACTTAGTGACATTAATTCAATCTCTATCATTCCTAACACAAATCACGGGTTGGACTGAAATGGGTCCCCTAAGTGCTGATAGCAAAAAGAATTTTTGCCACATTATACAACAAACAGCACTGGATTCTCCCGAGGAGGGATCATTGCGAGATCAGACCATTCGGTTCTTGTGTGAAGCTGAGGAAGATGTGGAGAAAAGGACATTTTTGATCGACGAGGCTACACTTCGTGGGCTCATGTCGTTATTGCAAAAGCTAGGGAAATATCTCCAGACTGAGTTTGCGAATGTCGATAGTGTCTCGTCAAAGCAAGAAATGGCGATCATTCGAGCTATTGAAGTGCTGGTTCACATCCTTATCTCCACAGCAGCCATTGCTCAAGCACGATGTGGCAATTATCGTGACATTATTGGTGCATTGATTGCTGAGAAAACTTGCATGGTATCGATGGCCCTTGAAGGAAAAAAGATATTTGATCTCTGTCAGTACTTTAAGGCCACACTTGGAGCAAACCTCAAGCTTTTTCAATCTGCTCAAGTTGTTTCAGGGCTATTGTTGACTGAAATCGCATGCTTTGCTGACAAGCCTTTCGCTGCCAGCTCAAATTTTATCGCTAACTTTGACTCGCTGGCTGCATATCTTACAATAGATTCAACGGAAATTGTAAAGGCGTGCTGTACAGCTATATCAAATGCAATCGGAATCGCAAACACCAAAGCTTATAATAACACCCCAAATGTCGAGCATGAATTATCCGGTGAGGTGGGCGCAGTGGTCACGTACCAGTGTGATTCATGTTTAGTCTTTCCTATTACAGGACAGCGGTACACACTTGGAGGGGAGATGGACATTGATCTGTGCAAAAGATGCTACGACTTGGGCATTGCTTACTCAAAAACTGCACCGTCCCCATCGGACCCACTGATCATAAATGGGCGCACTCTCTGTGTGGAGAATGAAGACATGACATGCGGGAAGATATGGCAAATGACATCAAAACCGATTGCCGAATCAAGCTTAGAACAAGCAAAAAATGCAAAAAACCTTCCCTTAAAGATATGTCCTAATCAAAGTATGGAGGTATCTGGCAGGAAACTGGAAAGTGAGATAGAGGTGGTGAAAACGGAAGACTTCAGATCACGAATTTTCTCGTATTTGCTCGGGTTGATGACGAAAACTCTTGATGCGAGTGCTAAGGATGGAACCTCACCTCCGTCGCTTTACGTGTTGCAACTTCTTCTTGAAATCGTGTTTGGCTCATGCACTCAAGATCTCAAATCTGCAAGAGGAAAGGACATGGCATTGGCATTTACCAAAAATTTACCAAATCTTGTCGAGGTGTGTCGATCAAGCGACGTTAAATTTTCACAGAATTGTAGTAAGCTGGTTGTGTGTCTACGCACTCTTGTCGGGCTGGTCGTGCAGAACCAGGAAATTACTCGAAATCTTCTATTGACAACATCAGATGAAGAAAGGGATGTTGTTGATGCTCACTATGATAATCACAAGAAGAAGACTGATCCACGATTTGTATGTGAGCATGGACCTGCTGTCCGGCGGCGTTGTAGTCATGGCGTGCACAAGGATCGTCGGTTTTATGTCTGTGGGTTGGATAGAAATAAAAGATGCAATTTTTTTAAGTGGGCGACAGATACTCCAGAATCATCAACTGAGAATGAGAATCAACTAGTTAACCGCAACGAGAAAATTTTCATTCCGGTACAGATGGAGATACAGAGAATTTTTTCTACCACAACGCTCCAAGTGCAGTTTTGTTCTTTCGTTAGCGATCAGTTTGAGAAGGATCAAGATGTTGTTTCACCCGAAGCCACACATCTCAATGATGGGGCTTCTATTACGGCAAACTTTCCATCAATCAAGACCGAATTAGAGAAATTGCAAGATAAAGACGAAATCTATTCGGCATTAGGAAAATTCGGAAAATCGAAACCTATTCACTCTACGCGCGATCGAGGAGGGGAATCTTCTTTCATTGAGGATGGAACCAGAGAATCATTTCTTTGTTCTTCGTTGGACTTACTGAGTCTTATCGCTCCAACGACAGGAGAACCCAAGTGGTGCGATGACTGGTTTTCGGTGTTGTGCGAGATTATTAGTAGGAATAGTGGAACATCCACCACTGTGTTGAGACTCGCGAGGTCAATGCTGCAGCGGCTTTGTGGAGGTCGCCAGGAAGTGTACCATAGAGTTCGTGATCATTACGTGTATGGAATCCAGGTAATTGACGATCGTTGTGTTCAGGATTTTTCTCATGCCATCGTTGGTGTTTGACTAAATCATTTTTTATTTTCTCAGTACCGCAAATTATTTCAGCAAGCAGCTGGAATTCTTGACGCAGCTCTTGTTGTGTGTGAGCAATCACGTGCCTGCGGGACGAATTGGAGAGATGAAGAAGTAATGTTTGATACGCTTCCAGCGTCTGGCCTATTAGGCATCGAAGATCTCATTTCAGAAGACGAGTACAAAACTTCTACGGAGGAGGCTATTGAGACAGTGCTCGATGAGCTGCTTTCCGCAGCAGTTAGGGCTGATAATGGGATCAAAACCCGCTCAAATAGTTGGAGAAACTTCTGCGGTCTACCAGGCTTCCAGGCCACTAAAGGAACTGCAGCACCGAATTCTGCGGAGTGGGTTCTTGAAATGCTTGATCAAATCTACCACCGCCCCCCCATCGTATCATTGATGTGGCTTAGCTCATCTTTGCGAGGATCAAATCAGGTCAAAGCTCTATCTTTACTCGACATTGCTCTAAGTGATGAAGCCCCGCATGTGAGTGCCGAAAAAGTTTTGGCCGACGATGTTGACAGCCTACTTGTCGGAGGGTATCAGACATTAGACGATTGCCCATCAGATCCAGAAGAGTGCCTCAAGAAGGGTTTCACCGTGCATGATCTCATTTCATTTATCAAGCAATTCGTTGTTGACGGAAGGTCAAAGCAACTGCGGGCTATATCAGCAAAAGTGGCAAGAAAGTTGTCTTCACTCTACAGCCCGACTGACAAACAGCATTTGTTCACAAGTTTGATTGGAGGTCCCTTCCAGAAATTGGGGGCATTGGGCATCGCCTCGAAGAACTTTATTGATTTACTCGTCATGTTTGTTGATAGTTTTGGCTCGGATTTAGATGTGTCAGCTGTTTCATCGTGCATCACAAGTTCTTTTATAAGTCAGATGACAGTGTTGAACGAAGCTTTCTCTTTGAAAGATCCTGACACGGGCAGCCTGAGTTGCAGTCTCTCTAATTGTGTTCATTGCCAGAAGCCATTCCCGCCGAAGAAAGCGCTGAAGTCCAGTATAAAGAAGCTAGATTATTCTGCTGCTTTGCCGGACCAGGCAGTTCGACCATTTCAGCGAGATCGTTTAGAGTTGTCCACTGCTGCAAGTGTCAGCTGTGAGTTCTCTTTGTACAATCAGCTTAAGTTTCGAATAGCTTTGAGCGAAGTTCATGTGGCCGTCAATGATCCAAGGGGGCGTCTAGTGAAAAGCATTGGCGTCTATTTTAGTCCAAGACAAGTCACCGATGTAGCCATTCTGAAAAGTCAAAAATACCAAGACAAATGGCAGAGATGCGGCACGCTCAGCTTAGCTAGGGGTGCATCGGAAGCCACTTTTAAGCTGAAACATCCGGTTGTTGCAGCGAACCTCAAATTCACATATGAAGAGTTTTACGAAAAATCGAGCAATAAAAGGGCAGCCGATGGATCTTTCATTATATACTGTCCTAGATGCACTCGGCAGGTTCATAACGCTCATGGTGTTTGTGGAAATTGCGGAGAGGTTGCTTTTCAGTGCAGAAAATGCAGACACATCAACTACGACAATTTAGATGCTTTTCTATGCGTTGAATGCGGCTACTGCACTGCTGGAAGTTTCAGCTACGAATTGACTGCCGGAATCGCTCTCAACGCAATAGCAATTCTGGACGAAGATGGGTAAGGTTTCAGTTGACTGTACATGATTTGTCTCGTCAAAATGTATTTCTGACCGTCGCTTGTTTGCCTTATAGGTTCCAGAGAAGCATCGCCATGTTACGTGTAGCAAATAGACGCCGATCGGAACTCATGAATAGTCTGAAAAAGAAGTTGATGGCGGGCATTCAGCAGCTAAGGAAGAATCGCGGGGATCAAATGGAAAATCTCGATGAAATGATGCTGTACGGGCCGCATCTGAAGCGTGCGCTCCTTGGAGGAATGCCGAAATCGGATGGTATTGATGACGATAATGATTCAACCAAGAAATCTGGGTCTTCACGCTCTAATAGCTCAACGGCTAGTCTGAGTGAGAGGGTATTATCTTCGTCTAGTAGAGCGAGAGACTTGCTAAGTTTGGCCAGGAGTCTCCGGGCAGAGGGAGGCGATGGTTTTGGCAGCAGGGGAGAATTGTTACGGCAGGCATTGCTAAGCGCTGGAAGTTCTGGTCCGCTGGGACTAGACACCGTGGGGGCAACGGATCTACTTAGTGCCCTGAGTGCAAACATTCACGCCAGGGCTAGAGAGGGGGGGGGAGGGGGTGATAGAGGAAAGTCCGATGGCAAGGATGACAAGGTCAAGCTGTCCCCCGTCGAAGAGAGGAATCGTTTGTACTCGCAAATGCGCGAGGCCGAAAGGGAGTGTTACGAATTGAATCGGCGCATCGATGCATGGAACCGACTGAATAACGACTGCCTGACCGGCTCGCGCGGTCTGAGTCCTCTCGCTGCACAAACCTTCCAATTCCTCCCATCGACATGTTCCGCGTGTTCGATGCACATGTCATATCAGGTTCTATCCCTGCTATATTCGGTATACGCCACCGCGAACGTCGAGCAGTACGAACACGCCGTTTCGAGCGCGCTTATTAAAATCCTATTGAAGGAGTCCCAGCCCTCGAACCCGAAAGCGAAGGACCTGAATAAACTCAAGCGTCGAGTGGTTGTCTTACTGGCCAGTACGTCGGCGGTGGGATCTGGGATGATTCTGTCGGAGTTGAAACTGAGACTCACGGCGGTTCAAGATACGACAAGCGCTGAAATACTCGGCACGCTGGTTCAAATGGACTTCCCATTTGTCGACAAATACATTCAATTGGCCTTGAATGTATTGCAGGATTGCTTTATTTATTGACAATAGTTAGAAAATAGTACCCTCATTGTGCCATTGATCGATAGATGGCCTTTTTAAATCTAGAACAAGCTGATAGTGGCTTCGCCAAGGAGGCGATTGTGTACTCTCGGTACTTGATTTTGTACCTTTCCGTCAAATCCGTTCTGATACAAAATTACGCCAACTTGATGTCGATGTCCTTTGTGAGGTGCGAAGAAAAGCACTTACGCTACTCGGCGGTCTACAGAGTAACATATATGTGCCTCCTTTGCAAGCCAAACATTTATCTCTGGTTAGCTTGCAGACGCCGTAAAAGTTATAAATGACTTTGTCGATCCTTCCAACACTAGTGTCGATGAACATGACGCCGGTAGCATTGTTGCTGGGCCCACCAGTATTGTAAATCCGGGGGTTGACAATGGTGGAAATGTGACGAATACAGTTGACGCAGTCAACGGTGCCCATGGTACAAAGAAGAAGAGGAATAACAAAACGAAGAAGAAGAAGGAAACAAAAGATACAATGATTGCATCAACATCTTCAACCACAGATCTCTCTATATATATTCATCATTGGACTCGTCATCATTGGTGTCAGTACCATGCTCCACCCGTCTCTCTGTACCGTTTATGCCGTCACTACACCATCAATATACAGGTTGCGAAGACGAAGGAGGAGAGAATAAATGTTATTGATGAAGCGACCAAGTATCTGGATTAGGGGTAGCTCGTTGTGTCGACTCCTGTAGTTAAACACCTGGTTCCTCTCTCGCTACCAATTGTTGCGCTTACTCCCTTTCTATTACCCCTGGTAATATGCGTCTATTGCATCATTGATTGTGTTCTTCCTCTAGGCTACTGCAATTAGCATGTTGCATTCTTTGTGTCTCTGCTTTCTGTGCCCATTGCAATGCCCTTGGATCAGAATGTGAATTCATGATGTCAACCAAATTGCAGTGTTGTTTTGTTGGGTTGTCGTGTGCCAAAGGCCCCTTCCCCAAACTAGAGATGCAGCACAATGGGTAGGGAGTGCAAATCTAGATCTGAAAAAGAGTCTCAAAAATGTTCATGAATCGAAGGCAGTAGAGTTTTGCTTAAATGAAAATTATGAGCATTAGAAATGATCTACCTAGGATCATTAGCTTTTTTACATTGTAGATAATACTGTATCTAATAAATTAATTAAATCTCCAGCACTTAATGGATTTACTTTAATTTCTTCGTCCGACTCCCCCCCCAACCCCTCGTCCACGTCACTTTTGTGCTGGATCGGGTGTAAGTATTAAATCCGTGCCACTGGAGGGGGCGGAAGCCCACAATGGTGGGAATGGTTGTGTAGTCAATTGTGTCGACATTTTGATACCAATTCCTACGAATAAAGTATAAAAGGTGGGAGTTTTATTGTTCCCGCCCGAACCACATTAGGTGTAAAGCTGTTAATCCGAGTACAACAAGGCAATAATATGAAAACTTATGGGACAGAGGGTATCAATTTCAGATGTGCGTAACATGTTCATTAAGACAGCATGAATACGCTCCAATAAGCATTTGCTTGTGGGTTCTCGACACTGGTCGGCGTACCTTAACAGCTTAACAGCTATTGTCGTTCGTGAACGACAACTTTTTTACCTTTTTTTTAGGGCTTTGTAAATGTGTTGTAACTTCTCGAATTTTTGTCCTCAAAGCCAGCTGAAGACATCAAAATTTAGCTGAGGTCTTCAGCTACAATTGTGACGTTTCACATTTGCACAGCGCTCGTCGCATCGATGACGTGAGTAGAGGGTCCCTTTCGGGTTACGAAAATCACAACTTTTACTAGTTAAAAAGTACGATAAACGCTAGAGCTAAAAGTTGTGTTTTGTGTTCTGTTTTGACCAACGGCGACGGCGATGACCATGGCGTCCGCCGGGCCGATACGGCGCGAGCACACGCCCGATGGCGCTATCTAGTGGCTTCGCATGAAGCCACCGATACGCTTTATCGGGCAATGTGCCTCGCGCCATATCTTCCTGACGGCATGGTCGTCGCAATCGCCGTCGAATCTGTTACATTGTATTACATCGTAGATTAGAGAGTAAGCTAGTTTTTATTTTATAACTCAACTAGTTTAACGATTTATATTATTCGCTTCGACCACCCTCCCGCACGACACCTTCGGAAGAGGTTACGCGCGTCCGATCGGGAGGATCCATAGATCCCACGCCGTATGAGGGGCGAACGGCACCACCATGGTGGTCATATTTGTGGGATTGTTGTGTTGGGGTTTACGGTACTTTTCGTACTATTCCTACCGTAGAATCCAACGGGGCGGGAGTTTTTCGTTCCCGCCGGAACGGACTTAGCAGTTAAGCTGTTAAGTGATGTTGAGTACGAGCACCAGGTAGTTATGTTTGAAAAAGGAACTTGAGTTAAAAAAAAACAGCGTAGTCTAAAGCTAAAAATAGGGAGTTTTCCACGTGGGAATAGGTAAAAATAAATAACAGTTACACTGCTGGGACACACTGTCGGAATCGTTTTTTTTTACCCTGGGGCAAATTTACCCTAAAAAAGATATTGGTTCCTCTGTCAAAAATTTCCTATGTGTGATCTAAGAGTCCCAATTGAAAACTGGGGCAAATCTGGGGTAAATTGGGGTAAAACTGGGGCAATTTGCCACAGCATCGCCCACCCTCTCAAACCGAATTCCTATTATTTGCCAAGGCATTCCTGGCTGTCGCCCGTCACCCCAAAAAAGTAAGGTATTTTTTTTTATTCCTCTACCCCCCCCCCCCAGCCGTGTGCAACCCTAACTATCGTGGCATCGCATGCAACCCTAACAATCGGTACAAAAAATTAAAGGCGGGGGTTGTGGCAAAAAGACACATCAGCCCACGCTCCTGCAGCGGGGTTCAATCCCCAGTCCACTATTAAGCCGTAGTGCCGCTACCACTTCCCGCCACTCAACTTTCTTTCATGGTTTTTAATAAATTAAAAAACCCCAATTTTTTCATTAACCCTAATGGGTGGCTACCAAAATTCGCTTAAAATTTAGACCGTCAAAATTTAGAATTTATTTAGACCAAATTTAGACTGACCCCCATCCTTTATTGGTCTAGATCTTAGATATGCTACA
>JALLBA010000192.1:0-24685 GCA_036939675.1 Cyclostephanos invisitatus | reverse complement strand
TCGATGCGACGATCCCCATCGTGGAGGAATCGTCCCCCCCTGTTCCTTTCCCGCCCTCTTCGTCGCCATCGCCGCCACACATCGTGCCTAGACGACGTCTCTTCTGGGCGGATGCGGTTCAACGATCAATTCGGCGCAGAGGCGGTCGAGCGAGACCTCCGATCCTGATGACGATGATGCTCCTCCTGACCTCACAGGAGATTATCGCCAATCTCTGGTACAAATCCTACATATTCCTACGTAGAAAAAACGAAAACACAAGCCACAGACCCCATCGACGCGTAGTGATTAGAAGGGTCTACTTAATAGCGTTAATAATGATAAACCTAATTTTAAGGACATAGTCCTATTGAAAAATATTATGGCTAGACGTAGTATGCGGCGGCGCCGGGAGTGGGAGACCATGGCGGCTGTGGGTCGACGGCGGCCGCCGTGGTCGGTCGATTCATATTTCGCTAACTTTAGCTAGCTTTAACCTAGAGCTACAACACAAATCACAACACACAACATCGACAACAAGAAGCCCGATGGCCCCCGCACCAATGTTAATAACACCGTGGGCAGTGGAGATCTACATTACCCCTGTTTGCATGAGGTCCACATCACCCTTATCCACAGAAGTCTCCACTGGACGATGGTGCGCCGACCATTTCCGAAGCCGCGGCAGCTCTTCGTCCGAGTAATCAATTAGTACCTCAATTACTAGTTAGTACCGCCCCACAGGAAATTCAAAAACAATGCCGTGAGATAACATAAAGTGGGAAATGTGTGACGCATGTACAATAAAAAAATTTCCGTGACGACACCTCAAAAGTGACCCCCCCTGAAGTGACGTATTTTCACAGTCGTCCCAAAAAACAAAGGCAAGCCCATGTCAGCACTCGCAAGAAAGGCAACCCAGAGGGAGATTTTTTTATGATTAAACCTGCTCGCGGCCCGCCCCAAAGACGACCTGACGTCGCCTTCCCCTTCGCTCAAGCCGTCAGGTCCCTGGGACAATAGCGGCGGCCTTCACTCCCCAACAACGCCCATCACCCTCGCGAGCGGGATAAAACAATATCAAAAGAGTGAGCTCGATCCTTCTATTGACTGATGCATCAACATCGTGAACTCCAAGGGCGGCGGCATCAACAACTACCCCACCGCTCAGTCCCGTGCTACTTTCAAGTGATCAATGATTCGCTCAAAGATGAAGCAGAGAAGATCGAATTTATCGACGATGCGCTGGATACCCAGAAGAACTGAGCAGAGAAGATCAAATTTATCGACGATGCGCAGGATACCCAGAAGAACTGGTCGACGTACCATTGGAAGGGCACGTTCATGAAGAGAGGCCTTGGGAAGAAGAAGTCGAGGACGATGAAGCTCCACGTCCGCCGGAAATGATAGCTGCGTCGTTTGAGGAAGTGCACGGCCACGAGGTAGAGAAGCGGGAGGAAGGCGAGGATGATGAAGCGCCACGTCCCCCGGAAATGATAGCCGCATCGTACGAGGCAATGGACGATGTTGATCGGGAAACGACGAAGATGCCAAGTAAAAATGCAGAAGATGACATCGACCCTCGTCAAGTTCCTGAAGAACGAATCGTCTCGGCACACAGGGGAGAAGAGGATATGGGGGGCATCACGCAGGATATCGGTCGCTTGCATGAGAGCGATATCGATGAAACACCTGTGACCGTGAATAATAGAGATATTCTACCGGGTGCCTCTTTGCCACCAGATCAACGCCATTACACCGCGATCACCCATGCGCAGGATGGGGCATTATCAATCACACATGCTACTCGTCAGGGTGGCGCCGAGCCGAGTTTGGGCATGAGAAATCGAGATCGTGTGGAAATGCCAAGTCCTACCACTGATGAGTTCATGTCACCATCGCGGCGACGCGTTGATCAATATAATCAATCCCTTCCTCTACTGGAAGCAACGCTTGTACCCGATGTACCCGACGAGCCAATTTACATCTATGTAAATACAAGTTCGCGCGAAGAAGGGACGGTATATGATGCCTTTCGAATTAGTAATACTCAAGATGATGATATGCCTGACTGGTTGAGAAACAATTATAGGGTGTTGAGGAACACATGTAGGTTGCTGAAGAACAATTCTAGGGCCATTGTGTCTCTATTGGTTTTCGTGGGAAGCGCTACAGTCATTGCAAGAGTAGTGACCTGCAACATTAGCGCAAAAGAACCCGAGACGCCACTACCCACGGTAAGTGAAAAGCCAACTCTTGCACAATAAATACTGCATCCACGTTTCTATTTCACAAAACGCGTGCGATATCTCACTCTGTTTTGTTTCATAACGCAATTGACCTTTTTCAGTCCATGATGTGGAAGCAACAGGGACCTGCAATCATCAGTAATGTCTCTTTGTTGGCTATAGGTCCTGCGATTTTTGGAAATGGTCAAGATGATAGTTTGGGATTGTCGGTGGCTCTGTCTGCAGATGCCAGAACAATGGTGATGGGAGCCCCGGGGTCTAACGAGAATACAGGATATGTAGAAGTTTACCGTACGGGTGAGGATGGTGGAAACTGGTCTCGGTCCGGCGACACCATCTATGGAAATGTGACTGGAGATGTGCTGGGATCATCTGTTGATATTAGTGCTGATGGCAAAATTATAATCTGTGGCTCTTCGGGATATTATGCCGATGACCGCCCAGGATACGTGAGAGTTTTCGAACTGGTGAGTGACAGCGATTTTGGTACCGATGCTTGGAAGCAGATTGGCCAGAACATCACGAACACCACTGTCAAAGCAAATGGCGATGCATTTGGGTGGTCCGTGTCCATATCTGACGACGGCACAACAATAGCGGTCGGTGCCCCAAATAATGGGGTAAATGGAAAAGGTTTGGGTCATGTCAGGATTTACCTTCTAGATTATGATAGAAAGAGCTGGGAACAGATCGACGGTGACATTGATGGAGATATGTCTGGTGATAGATTAGGACATTCCGTGTCTCTGTCTGCAAATGGGATGATTGTTGCTATCGGAGCACCATATGCTCATGTGAATGAAACAATAGGTTCTGGGGAAGTGAAGGTATACCAATTAGATAGTGCAGGATCAAACTGGGAACGGCTGGGCGACAGTGTTTTCGGCGACAATGATTATGATAGGTTTGGGTGGTCTGTAGATATTTCTTCAGACGGAAATACCATCGCAATTGGCTCGCTGGGGCATGATTCGTCTACTGGATCTGTCCGAGTCTTTTATTTTGAGGGAAGCGATAATTTAGGCGCTGGCGATTTGAAGTGGAAACAAATCGGTCGAACCATCACAGGAGATGCAAAAGGCGATAATTTTGGGTCATCCGTTTCCCTCTCTGATGATGGCAAAACCGTCGCGGTTGGCGCACCTCTTCATAATGGGAGAAATATGGAAAATTCAGGTCATGTTAGTGTCTATCGAATTGATGGCTCTAAAGAGGATTGGATGCCGCATGGCCAAGACATCGAAGAAGAAGAATCTTTTAGAATGTCAGGATATATAGTGTCTCTGTCAGGGGATGGTAATACAGTAGCAATCGGCTCCGCTTATTCTAGCGACAACGGGATTAAAGATGGTCAGGTGGTGGTGTGGACTTTTTTGAACAGCGCAGAGAATTCGCAAGAACCATCCAGCCCGCCCAGCATGACCAGCACAATTGCAGTAAGTGAAATAACCAATGAAATACTGCATGCACATTTTTTTATGCGGAGAGCCAGTGGTATCTCACTCATTCATGTTTCATTGTACAACCAGGATCCGGTCTGGATGCAACAGGGTGATATCTTTGGAAATGGTGAAGCTGATCTATTGGGAACTTTGGTGGCTCTGTCTAAAAATGCCAGAACAATGGTGATAGGAGCTATAGAGTATAACGATGGGACAGGATATGTACAAGTTTATCACACAGTCGATGGTGGTGGAACCTGGACTTGGCTTGGTCAAACCATCTATGGAAATGTGACTTTAGATTTTTTTGGGCATTCCGTGGATATTTCTGCTGATGGTACGACTATAATCTGCGGCTCTCCGGGATATGTTGAAGACAGACCAGGATATGTGCAAGTTTTTAAACTGGTGAGCGATAGTGATATTGGTACCGACACTTGGGTGCAGATCGGTCAAAATATCACTGGTGAAGCAAACGGTGATGAATTTGGATATTCTGTGTCAATCTCGGACAATGGCGAATCCAAAGCGATTGGGGCCCCGTTTAACAATGGGATGAATGGGGAAGATTCTGGTCATGTACGGATATACCATCTTGATGACGATGGATTGAATTGGGAACAGATTGGGGATGATATTGATGGCAATGCATTTTATGACCTTCTAGGATATTCTGTGTCCCTATCGGCGAATGGGACAATCGTTGCGATCGGAGCACCCGGAGCACCATGGTGAAGGTCTATCGAATCGATATTGCAGGATCAATCTGGGAGCTGCTGGGCCAGAGTATCTATGGCGATAATGCTGATGGTTTGTTTGGAAATTCTGTAGATATTTCTCCTGATGGCAATACCATCGAGGTTGGGTCATCCCAATCTGAGGGCCAAGGCCAAGGATATGTGCGAGTCTTTTCTCTGGTGGGAAGAGATAATAGCGGTGATGCTGGTAATTGGACGCAGATCGGTCAAGATATCACTGGGGAAGCGATTGGCGATGGATTCGGATCTTCCGTTTCCCTGTCTGATGATGGCAAAACTATCGCGATCGGCGCTCTTTTTGCTAATGGGCTTAGTGGGGATGATTCGGGTCATGTTAGTGTCTATCAATTGTCTGATTCCGAATCGGTATGGATGCAGTTTGGCGAAGACATCGATGGAGGAGAATATGGTGATTTATCAGGGTATTCAGTATCTCTTTCGGGGGACGGTAATACAGTGGCAATCGGCTCTCCTTATTATTCTGACTACCGTGTTGATGGGGCTTCGACTACTGGTCAGGTGAGGGTCTTCATGGTGAAATAATGATGTTCAAGAGAGCAAAAAATAATCCTCGTGGGTGGTGGCGTCCGTCCGTCACCTTTTGGAATGCCGACTAATAAATATTTAGGAGTAGGGTAGTGGGAAACGTCTTGTGCAAATGCTGTAATAATGGAATAATTCTCCCGAATTCAATAGGATGCAATTGACAAGAGATAATTCACCACCTTTACGTAACTCTAAACCATCGATCATATTTTTCCGTCACTCCATTTTTTTTCCATTGAACCCGACGATGACGATCGTCGTCGCCCCCGTCGTCCCCCACGACGACGTCCTCCCGCGCCGTCGCCGTCGGCGGAGAAGGAGATATCGCACGAGCGCGCTCGCCGCCATCCTTACCAATGCGACATTGTGCGGGGTGGCACTGCTACAAATACTGCTACTCGCGACGACGACGACGGCGCTCGTCGTCCCCTCCTCCCATCGACGGCGGCGATGTCGTCGCGATCGTCATCGCGCGACGTGCGCCTTCGTGCCGCCGCAATCGACGAAAACGATGACGATGACGAGATCCGTCTCATCACTCGCTGTGGCCGCGCCGATGACGCGCGGGGGAGGGATGGACGATGCGGGGGGAGGCGGTGGAGGCGAAATGCTCTTGGCGGGGGGGTTCAAGACGACGACGACTTCGGCGATATTTAGGAGCCTGGTGGACCTCGAGCGAATGACGGTGAAGGAACTTCGACTCCTCCTGCGGGAGGAGGAAGGTGGGGACGATGACGTACGAAAGGTTACGGGGGGGGATGGACGACGACGTGCGTCGAGGGGAGTCGTCGGGTCGTCGAGGCCGAGATTGAAGGGCGACATCATCGACTTCATCTTGGAACGACGTCAACGATGGCATCTATCGTCGGATGACGATATGATCGGTGACGTCGATGGGGGGGGAGGTGAACCGTCGTCCTCGTTCGGGACGAGCGCGACGAACGGTGCGAGATCGGGGATGCGCACGTCGACGTCGACGTCGTCGAGTAAGTCGAACGACGCGGGGGGGAGGGGAGGCGGACGAACGACGCGACGTCCGTCGATCGGGGGGGGCATGCCGCCGCTGTCATCGTCTTTGGTTAAGGGCGATGTCGTCGTCGTCGCTAGGGGGGGGTGGGAGGAGAAGGGGACGACGACGGATGGGGGAGGGATAGATAAGGAAATCGATGTCGCCTCTTCCGATAGTCCAATTCCCTCCTCGTCGTCGGCGCGCATCCTCCTCACCCCCAAGGATAGGATCGTACTCGACGTCTTGCGTCGATATCCTCCCCTCCTCGAATCGATATTGAGCGTGGCACGTGGCAATGGGAACGAGGGCGATTGCGGCGACGCCGACAACGACATCGACGGAGCAGTCGGGGACGGCGATGACGACGAGGACGAGATCGTTCGTCTCGTCGCCGACAATCAACTATCGTCGTTGAATTGCGCAATACCGTCTGGATTGGGCGAATACGACGTACGACAGACGTACCACCCGATGCTGATCAACGCGACCCAGAGCGACATGGACGTGGTGTTCGTCGGCACGGCGAGTTGCACCCCGGGCATCACGAGGGGGGTTAGCTGCACGGCATTGAGGCTCAATTGGAGGAGAAAGAGCGACGACGAAGGTGGCGGAGGAGGTGCGGGCGGAGGCGCGGGAACGTGGTTATTCGATTGCGGCGAATCGACGCAGCTTTCCGTGCAGCGCACACCCTCGATAAGGCCGGGTAAGATCTCACGTATCTTCGTGACGCACTGTCACGGCGATCACTCCTTCGGCCTGCCGGGGTTGCTCTGTCTCATGGGCACCGATCGAACGAAGGACGACATGCCCGTCGAGATATACGGACCGGAGGGATTGCGCATGTGGCTGCGCGTCGCGATACGGTACAGCGTGAGCAGGGTCGTGCCACCGTACAGGGTACACGAATTGATGGACGTGCCCATGGCGCCCGAGTGGGAGGAGGGGCATAGGAAGAATGGTCGTTTTTACTACCAGACTAATAGCAGAAGGGAGGCGGGGGCGGGGGCGGGGGCGGATGGCGGCGAAGATAGCGGCGGGGGGAGGGGAACCGACAAGAAGAGGGGGACGAGATGGGCGATGCAGGGATTGGCGGGAAGCGACCCGACGAGCTGGATCAGTCGCGCGCCCATGATCAACCTAGAAGTGAGATTTGAGATGTGCTATTTTCGCCGCTTACCCCACCCCCCTTCGTGTTCCCCAATCATCGTTTGTGCATCTGGTTAACTTTTCCATGCCACTCAAAACAAATAACCACCATGAATCTATCGATAGCCATCGAAGGACTTCGGTGAGGTGGAAGGCGGGCGGGATATATATCCTCAGTACGATCATCCCCAATCAAACGACGGTGCGCCCGTGTGGGATGTCGTAAAATCCTCCGACGATGGAGACGACGAAGACGATGGTGACGACGATGTCTCAGTCTGCGCAGCCCCCATGTCCCACGGCGTGCCTTGTGTGGGGTACGTCGTTCGGGAACGCGATCGTCCCGGACGTCTGCGTCCCGATATCGTCTTGCCGATGATCGAGAGGAATCGCGTGAGCCTCGTCAGGGACGGGATTGTCAGAAATCCCATGAAGGTTATGGCAATGATCAAAAACCTGCCTCCGGGCGGAAGCTTCGCCTTCCCAGACGGGACGGTGGTACGACAGGAGGATGTGGTTGAGCCGCCGAGGAAGGGTCGAAAGGTTGTCATTTGCGGCGACACGGCCGATTGTAGAGCACTGGAGGGTGAGTCCCTTTCTCCTCTCATTTCCTCTCCCCACTTAATGCTTATATCTTATGAGTGTCATACCCGATCTTTATTTTCTTAATGAAATACATCATCTGATAGGATTGGCCCAAGATGCCGACGTTCTCATCCACGAAGCGACCAACACTTTTTTGCCCGGCGTGGACAAGGACGGAACTATGAAGATCGTTACGAGGGACGCAAAAATCCACGGACACAGCACGCCATCGATGGTAAGACGAAAGAATGCATCCCGATCCATTCTTCTGTTTGTCCATGTGCCCATTCCAATATGATGATCCTGATTTCTTGGTTCGAATAACTCTCTCTGCACGTGTATAGGCCGGGGAGTTTGCGAAGCGCATTAATGCAAAGAAGTTGGTTCTGAACCACTTCAGCGCCCGTTACAAGGGCGATCAATCAATTGAGAGCATGACGATAATGACTCGCATTGAACGTCAGGCGTTGAAGGCCAGTGGTCTGCCCGAGGCTTCGGTGGCAGCGGCTTGGGATTTCATGGTACTTCCCGTCTCGAGGTCAACAATGCACTCATAGTTAATGGTAAATAATATGGCCCTTCAACTGTTGGAACGGTCTTACAAGCACAATGTTATATTTAGAAACCTCAGCTTAGAGACTGGATCCATGAGACTCGGTCCATTTTCTATGTTGATTGCATAATTCTGCACTTATGCTGTGATTCATAGTTGCGATAGCCTCGCGAAAATCCTGGGCCGTGGCGGGATTCCTGCTCAAGAGCAAGGATAGATTCTCGTGATCCGGCAAACGATCGAGACTATCTACATCTTCCAATATCCTTCTCACGGGTCTCAATGCAACTTCTTTGCACACAGTCCTAATATCGCTTCCACTATATCCATCCACTAGGGTCGCAGCTTCCTCTATAAATGCGCCCTTGCAAAATATGGGAGAAAATTCAGACAGATAGGTACGTATCATCTCGGCCCTGCACTCCGTCGTGGGAAGTGGAATCATGATCCTTTTCTCCATTCGACGGAGGAATGCCGAGTCCAAGTCCCATGGTAAGTTCGTAGCCGCGAGGACAAATATGCCGCCGTTCCCCGCGGAGGAGAGTAGACCATCCATCTGCACCAACAACTCTGTCTTCATGCGTCTAGACCCTTCGTGCTCGGAGCCTTCAGATGTCGACGACCCACTTGCACGATGGGACATGATCGAGTCGACCTCATCGATGAATATTGTCGATGGCGAATAGTATCGTGCGAGGTCGAATAACATTCGAACTAGCTTTTCGCTATCTCCACGAAATTTGCTTACAACTGACGATGCAGAGATGTTGAAAAATGTGGCATTGCATTCAGTGGCCACAGCCTTTGCTAGGAGAGTCTTTCCGGTGCCGGGCATACCATACAAAAGCACGCTTTTCCACGGCGAACGCAGACCCGTGAATAGCTGAGGGTATAGCTGCGGTAGAATGATTGCTTCTTTCAGCAGCTTTTTTGCCTCTTTCAAACCCACAATATCGCCCCACTTCACGCGAGGGCATTCCTGCACGATATCTCGACGAAGGGACATAGCCAAGGTCTGTAATTCAGGATCCCCATCGAAATTTGGAAAAGGCTTCAATGATGGTCGTGGCAGTTCCGACTCGGTTGCCGCACCATGCATTGTATTTCTCTGTGCCGATGAATTCACCGAAAGCCCTATTACTCCTTGGTCATCATCGCTGCAACCTTCCACTTGTTGAGGTGTTCGCTTAACAGAGCGGGGAGGCTTGGCATAACTTGGAGGTGCTTGATCCGACGATAACTGTGGAAGAGCAGCATTATTTGTGGATTGTCGTCGGCCGCGATCTTCTTTGATTGGCCGACATTTACTCATGGCCTGATGCTTACTCGAAGTGGCAGCTTCGTCTCCATCGTGTCCATTCGAATTGTTTCGACTACGGCAAAACACAGGGCGCCGACCAAACTTTATCTTGTAGTACTCGTCGTACTCCTTCAGTATTTGCATTAGATCGACGTTGTCAGCGACATCGTACCGAGCCAAGGTGTCCACGGATCGAGACTCATTCACAAGCGCTGTTGCAGTTTCGATGTACCCCTGCGACCGTAAATGCGAAAGGATTAGCACGAGAATATCACGCTGTCGCTCCGTATTGCTTTGATCTTCGATAATTCTCGAGTGCGAAGCCGGTTTGATAGTTACATTTGTCATTCTTCGATATTTGTAGGATGCGAAGTCGGTTTGACAGTATGGTAACGTTGGATGTGCGCGATAATACTGGGGCAGAACTCTGTAGTTTTTTTTTCAATTTAAAAAAAAACTCGACAGGAAGCAGGAATCAGTTTGTCGTGAATTTTCTTCTTTTAACTGTGATTCCGAACGTTCCGAGAACTTTGTAGCACCCCCAGAAGAGATTCTTTGTTGGGAATATGAAAGAAGTTTACACGAGATGATCCAGGCGGTATTGCTTCGACGTATTTCATGGCTCTCATCTCATCAACGACGAACGAATAGTTTCCAAGCCTCCCATACCAGCAATCCATCTGGGACAAAATCCCACGTGTCCCACTTCGATTCGTCGTCGTTGTCGTATTTGATGTCGTCATCGTCGTTGTCGTTGCGTGGTACATGCTCGTGATCAATATCGGCGGGCGAGGAGGCGGTGGCACCGCATGCGATATCGACGTCGTCGTTATTCGCTTTCATTCCCGGAGGCCACGTCCCCCGTTCGACCAGCCGCTCGATCGACGCATACGCCGCCATCTCGACGACGTCGTACGGCACGTATTCTCCCCACGCGACCTCCTCGTCCTGCCACGTCACGACCTCCTCCTCCTCCTCCTCCTCCTCCTCCTCCTCCTTCCCTGTCGAGACGTGATACCCGAATACCGATACGACGCATCGATTGTACGACGTCCGAACGACGCACCTGAATAGTTCGTCCGAGAGTGGATCATATCCGCCGCCGTCCCTCCTCCTCCCGCGAACTGCGGGTGAAGACGATCCATCCTCCTCCTCCTCCTCCTCCTCCTCCTCCTCCTCCTCCTCTTCCCCATTCCCGCCGGTGACATCGTCGCGATCGAATACGAAATTGTCCAACGATCGCCGTAGACCCAGCTCCTCCGCGACCTCGCGCGCCGCGGTCAATCTAGACGATTCGCCCCGACACGACAATCCGCCCACGAACATGTCGTACAGGTTCGGGAATATCCGCTTCGTCGACGTACGACGATGGACGTACACCGATGTCGTGTGCATTGCGGTTCCGCCACCGCTGCCACTGCCATCGCGCCCTACTACCTCCCCTCCTGCCCCCGCCATCGTCAAATCGCTCACCGGTCCACCCCTGGTGACCAATACGCCCACGCCGCGATGGAGTATGTTGTGAGCGTGGACGTACGATCTCGGCAACGAGCCCAGTACGTTACCTTCGATATCGACCATGTCGACGATTTCCGACTCGTTATGACGACGACGACGACGCGGTCCCCTCGCATCGATATCGACGATGCCGATGTCGTCGTGGTCGTCGTCATCTCCTTCCATCGAGGCGAATAACGCGCGCACGCCGGCGTCGGTATCCATATCATTGAGGTCGTCGCCATCGCCATCGCCGCCGCCAACGAGAAGGTCGGATAAACGGAACGCCATGGCATGACATTTCCCCCCTTCCTCCACCACCGCGCCCCCATCGCCACCCGACGTCGACGATATCGATGAATACGGCAGGTTGATAAGCAGATGCGTTTTCCTCACCCTCCTCCTCCATCCCGACTTTCCCATCGTCTCCAGCGATGTATTATCATCATCGCGTAGTGCATTCGAGATGGCCGATGCGGCATATTGCGCCATGACGCGCGCGAGGACGGATGCCAATTCGACGTCATCGACGGATGGGGGCGGTGGCGATCGCGATTCCATCATCATCATCATCATAGTCCCATCCCCGCCCTCCTCGTTGACATCGTAGTCGTCATCGATATGTGGGGTCGATGCGCGGACGTTTATATGCCACGTCGACGACGCGAACGAAATATCGTCGTCGTCGTCGTCGTCGTCGTCGTCGTTGGGAGGGGGGGGTGAATCGACGTCCAGCGCGACGGTGGCGGCGGCGGCGGCGGCGCGATGCCACGAGCATATCAGGTCCACGTCTTCGATGTACATATTGTCGCACGCTCCGCCATGCCGGGAAGGCGATCCAATCGCCCCCACCACCCCCGCCCCCCCCGTTTCCTCCATCGTCTTCTCCATCCCCTCTATCATCCCCTTCACGCGAATGGGTCGATCCAATCGTCGCAATTGCCACATAGCATCGCTGATCATCATCCTCCCATCATCTCCCCCTTCCATTCCTCCCATCCGCTCCTCGTCCTCCTCCTTCCCCCGACGACTGAGATTATGGATTATCCGTATCGAGTACATCGATGCCAACGAAAACGACGTCGTCTCCGTCGCCATCGTCGTGGTACTCCTCGCGGCGTCCGATCCTCCGTCGATCATCGGCTCGGTCATACCGTCGCCCGTCGCCCCGCCAATATTCGTCGACGTCGACGTCGTCCCACCGTCGTAACGAACATGTCTCATCATGGACGATCTCGTCGTCGTCGTAGTCGTAGTCGTCATCGCACGGGGGGGGTGTGTGCCAAGGATACGCCATCTCGCGTCATCCGGCGATGGTGGTGACGGTGGCACCGTCGCTCGATATCGTCGACGTGACGTCACGGCATCGAGGGATAGCGAATATGCGAATGGTAGGACGGGGATGGAGATGATGATATGGAGATGATGCGGCAGCAGTAGTAGCGATGGCAGCAGTAGCTGTGCGATGGAGAGGACGGATATCGTCGGATCGGCGGCCATGTTCCATTTTTGTGATGCTTTAGAGTTATGTAAATTCCATAGATTCACTTACCCAAGTTACTCTACAAACGGCGGGAAAGCCCAGGCGCATCGAGCGGTCTGTCCGTGGTGTCCTCTTTGTTCCCATTTTCTTTGTATCAAGCAAGCAAAACAATGACGCTTGCATTCCGCCCCCCATCGACTCGGCCCTCGTCCCATAGCTTTCTGAGACCTCTACCTACATGGCGCAATGGACAAGTGTATATTAGAACAGGACTAGCTTGTCGCGGAAGCTCACGATGCAGGGAAAAACAATGCAAATAATCATGGCATAAAAAAGGAAAAACATCCAACATCCTACGAGACGACGAAATGGCGAATGATAAACAGTTCTTCATTTATACCGGACAGGAGATGGAAGATATCCTGAGGGATGTGATTCACGTCTAGGTTCATCCATCCGTTGGGGCAATTAAGGTCAACGCATTCGCGGGTTGCTCGCAGTTGACGACCGTGAATCTTGGCTCAACGTTGGAGGAGATCGGCGTGGGCGCATTTCACGAATGCAAATCTTTACGCGAGATCGCGATCCCGCCATCCGTCAAGAGGATTATGAAGAATGCCTTCTTTCGATGCTCGCTGCTTACGTCCGTGGATCTCGGCGTGGGGCTCGAGGAGATCGGTATGTGCGCATTCCACGAATGTCAGTCATTGCACGAGATATCGATACCTCCGTCCGTCAAGAAGATCAGGTATTTTACGTTCGGTTATTGTGGACAGCTGAGGACTGTGCATCTTGGCATGGGGACGGAGGAGATCAGACTGTGTGCTTTTTACGAATGAAATTCGATACATGAGATATTCATCCCCCCATCCGTGAAGAAGATAAAGAAGAAGGCATTCTATTTGTGCTCGCAGTTGAGAACTGTGCTTCTAGGCGAAGGCCTGGAGGAGAACGGGCAGAAAGCATTTATCTACTGCAAATTTCTGCGTGACATAGTGATCCCCCCATCTGTCAAGGTGATACAAGAGAGGGCATTCTATTATTGCACGCAATTGAAATCGGTGTACCTTGGAGAAGGGCTGGAGGAGATTGGGGAGGCTGCATTTTTCGATTGCAAATCATTAACAGAGATTAAGATCCCCCCTTCCGTCATGGCGATGGAAGTCAAGCCATTCGTAATGCGCCAACAGTTGACAAGGGTGATTCTTGGCGAGGGGCTGAAAGAGATCAGGGAGGGGGCATTTAAATATTGCAAATTACATGAGATCGTTATCCCCCCATCCGTCAAGGTAATTAAGGAGGGGGCGTTCAGAGATAGCTTGAGGTTGTCAAGTGTGATTCTTTGTGAGGGACTGGAGGAGATAAGGGAGGGGGCATTTGAACGATGCACATCATTACAAGGTATTGTCGTCCCCTCGTCCGCCAAGGCGATTAGGGGGGGGCATTCAGACGTTGTAATCAATTGACAAGTGTGATTCTTGGTGAAGGGCTCGAGGTGATAGGGGATGGGGCATTTGAACATTGCGCATTACTCCAACGCATCGTCATACCAAACTCTGTCAGGGTGATTAAGGACAGTACATTCAATCATTGCATGCAGTTGACCACTGTGAATCTTGGCAAAGGACTGGAGGAGATTGGGAGGATGGCATTTCATCAATGCACATCACTACCTGAGTTTTTATTCCCTCAACCGTCAAGGCGATTAAGGAATCGGCATTTTGTCGGTGCACGCAGTTGACAGCAGTTAATCTCGGAGAGGGGCTGGAGGAGATAGAGGAGTTGGCATTCGGAGAATGCACATCGCTACATGATATTTCGATCCCCTCCGCGGTCAAAACAATCAAAGAGTCAGCATTCAGAGGTAGCTCAAGTTTGACAAATGTTCTGTTCTGCGATAAAATTGAAGAGTTCGTGTCAGGAGAGTCGATTCGGTAATGGTGGAATCATGGGGTACATCCAAATTCCTTGAGTACATACATTTTTTTGATGAATTTCCACATCCCAGAGCGTCTGTCTTTTACCTGTCATGCAATGGCAGGACAATATTCATGGAATGATCAGAATCACTCCTACCATCTCACCCCAAGATTTGGAGTCTCAATTTGATTCCATTCGTACCAAGCTCACCTTCTACGAAAAATTGAACGCTTCCACATTGTTGGAACTTGCCAACTGGAAATCAAAAATCACCGAACAGCAAGGTGGACCCAACGGCATCCTCCCCACCGAGGAGATGAAGGTTCAATGCCGTTTTGATTCTATTTCGATGGTTATGATTATAGTGCCAAATGTGATGACATATCTCTAACTGATAATATGGAATAAGTACTAGGAATGGAAGTAGTTGGGAACAAGGTTTTATTTAGTCGCTAGTTAACCATAGTTGAGTCACCTCAGCCCAAAACTTTATCACCTTCTCTTCACAAATGGGGACTCATAATAAACACCTAAGGAAGTAGATCTCGGGGGGGCACACAATATGACTTCTAATGTAAGTATATATAGTTTCACCTTAAAGACGATTTAAGTGCACGCTTTTCTTTTTTTGTATTCTCACTACGGGGATCACTGACGAATAGGGTTACGTTTTTCGAGCGATCTACGTGAACGCGCACGAGACCCGTTGAGAGTTGAAGGGACTAGAAATAAAACATTCAAATCGGATCTGACGCGCCCGCACCGCCGGCGTTGTTCCCCCCCCGAAAGCCCGGGATCCTCAACCGTCCCAACACCCTCGCGATCCTCATCCTGAGCAGCCTCCACACGCTCGTGGTATTCGGTCTGCCGAAACCGCCGAATGCGCGCGAGTGGAAATTGATCATCGCCTTCTCGTACTGGACGTTCCGAAGCACGCTCGTGGCTGCCTCCCAACCCCAGCGTTCAGCCTCGGCGCGGGCCCGAACGCCCATCCGCTTGCGATGATCGACGTCGTCCATGAGTCGACACACGCGATCGGCGTATCCGTCAACGTCGCCGGGCGGGACGAGGTATCCGGTGTCCTCATCGCGTATTAGGTCGGGTATGCCCCCGGCGGCGCAGCCGACGACTGGTACGCCGCTCGCCATGCTCTCCAGGACGACGAATCCAAGGGTTTCTGTTGTTTGTTTGTTTTTTTGGCGATGATGCGGAAGTTGATTCGAAAGGGGGGAGAGAGGGGGGGTGGGAAAGCGCAGTGGGGGTTATTTCGTGAGAGAAGTAAGAACGGGGAAAAACAGAGTACCCGCAAATCGTCGAATATATTGCACCCCCCCCCACCCCCCCCTCCCCCGACATGCACCTTGACCTCGCCCCTCCTTCCCTTCCCTGCGGTGTCGTGTTGAAAGTCCCTCCACCCCCCCCCCCACTCCAATACCATTTCCGTAAAAAATAATTACGGTACAACAAAACAATGAGTATCATCATCCCCTTACCTGAATCGCTCGGCATGACGAACACGTCCGCGCTAGCGAACGCGTTGCTCAATTCATCCCCCCCCAGCTGTCCCGTGAATACCGTATTCGTGCCCTTGAAAAACTCTTTCAATTCGTCCTCCTGCGGACCCTTCCCGACGATGCACAATCTCGCGCCCGGACAGCGTTCGAGCGTCGGACGTAGGTCCTTGAGACGCTTCTCGGCCCCGAGTCGTCCCACGTACACCATTAGGAAATCGTCGGGATTGCCGTCGGTCATTCGCGATCTCATTTCCGAACACTTGAATTTCGGATGGAACCGTACGGTATCGATGCCCTTCCGCCATACGTCGACCCGCGGTATGCCGTTCTTATCCATCTCCTCCTTCATTTGCGGACTGGTAACGAGGGTGAGGTCCGCGCGGCCGTGCACGAAGCGCAACGCCGCCCAGCACATCTCCTCGATGCCGGGGACGAAACCGAGGTAATTCCGCCCATACAGGGGGAGGTGGGTGTGATACGACAACAATAGCGGTATGCGCATGACCCGGGCGTAGAACAATCCGGCGAATAGCATGAACCCGGGAGAGGTGACGTGGATGATGTCCGGACGATTCCGTTCCATCATCTTGGCACCGCGCATTTCCGGCAGGTCGACGGTGAGGCTGATGTGATCGTAGAGCGGGAATACGAATCCCTGCGTATGTTCGATGGTATGTCCGAATGCCTCGGTGGGCAATTCGTGTTTGGGAGTTCTGGAATCGACCGTGAGTATGTCGACCTTATCGCCCGCCTTGGATAGGTACCGTAGCATCTCGTTGAAGCGATTGGCGTAGCCGGAAACGTGGGTGAAGGGCGTGGGTTCGACTAGGAGGGCGATGCGACGGGGAGGACGTCGACGCAGTGGCGGGACGACGTCGTCGTTCGGCGAGGAGGATGACGACGACGCGGCGGCGGCGTGGAGGAGGGAGGCGGCGGGTGCAGTGGACGAAGACGCGATGACGGCCGCATTTTTAGCATTCGGCGAGAATGACGCGACGTCGACGACGGAGACCGTCATGGACGCCGTCAACGCGAGGAATGCCGACGCTCCTATCCTCATGGCCTTCAATTAAATAAGAATTAAACGAATGAATGAACAATGACGATAAAGAAGTTGCCTTGCATCAAAGAATCACAGGTGCATCACCTCATACTCTTGGTATTTTTATTGTCTCCCATCCCACACAAGGAGAGGATGGGGGAATGTCGTTGGGAAACTTCAAGAAAGGGTGGATCCGGTCCGGTATTCACCTCTCCCTCGTTTTGATATTCATTCCCACGTGGAAATGTTACGGGGGAATCTCGAGAATCATCCAAAAAAAAGACGAAATTTTGCAGGGGGGCGTGGGGGGGGGGGGGAGGGGTAAAAATCTCCCCCCGGGGTACGAAGTCTCATTCGTCACAAACTCCCAGCTATCGGTGTCACATCGAACTCGCGAAACTATCGCAAAATCTCGGTGTCTCGTTATGATGTTGGTACTCGTTAGGCCTCGCTCCTCCGTGCATAATACTTGTCGTACAGCATACTTGTTATTTTTGAAGGTCAGTCCCCGGGTGTAGGCGTCACCGTCCCCCAAGTGTCGGTGAGGGAAGAGAGGAAGGGGGATCGGGAATCCGGTGGGGGGGGGGGGCATCGTCCCTCGCGGGGATTCCTCCTCCTCCCTCCCCCCGTCATACTCCGATTCCGTCATCGTACCAATGACGACGTCCCTCGTCCCTCGACCATGTCACCATTTCACGGCTGGATATCGGTTGCCTCCCTTGCCTGTATGAATTTTATGTTCGACCTCGACCTCCCTCACCTGTATCGTCGCATCAATTACGACCACCCCGTTTCGTTTCCCACACCCCACCCCCCCCAGGACCGCCATCGCCTCGGTCACGACTCAGTTTTCATAGGGCGAATGGGAGAAAAATGACGACGACGACATCGCGGTGAAGCCATGGACCTACGGAACGACATCCCCCTCGCGACGAGGAAGAGGAGGCCCCGTGGGATCAAAATCAGGATCCCCACCGCCGCGGATCACGACGGCCGTCGTGCATCGCCTCCTCCTCCGCCCGCCCGCCCCCCCTTCAAGCGTCGCATCATCGACAACGACGACGATGGCGGGAGCGGGAGCGATTCCTCGCGCTTCAGCGGTGGCGGCGATAGCATCGCAAACAACGTCGGCGAAGACGGGAGGAGAACTTCTCGCGAACGGCCTTATTCCGAGTTGGAGAGGAGGAGGGAGAGGGAAAGGAAGGAGCGGGAAAGGAGGGAACGGACGAAGGCGTCATTGGCCGAATCCCAGAGGCGGAGGGACGATGGGCGACATGTACGTTCGAATGACGATGACGACGAGAACGACGGTGTCATCGACGTGGACGACGAGGGTCCGTCGGGGGGGAAGGGGGGGTCCTTCGACGGCGTGCGCATCGACGGATACGACAATCCCAAGACGGCGCGATACGTGAGCGACGTGGCGCGGCGATTGGGAACCGGTCGATCCGTCGACCACGACGGCGACTTCGGACACGTTCGAGACGAAAATTTCGACACGACACGCATGGGGGAAGGGAGGAAGAATTACCGCGGGAAAAAGCACGCGGGTTCGGCCATGGCGGGACCAATGTCGTCGTCGTCGTCGTCGTCGTCGTCGTCATCCTTTTTGTCCCACGCAAGGAATGGTGGGCAGAGGATAATTCGCGGTAGGGCCGTGGGTGGACGCGAAGGACTCAATCGAGAAGTGGACGATTATGCCGGCGATGGATCGAATAACGACGCACACGACGCGTCGTCATTTACGGCCGCCGTGGCGCACGGCGAGCACCCGCTCGACGCGGCCAGATCCCAGCAGGAGGCCGATCGTCGTCACGCGTCGTCATCGTTGGATTCGTTGACCTCCATGCGCAACGTCATGAGCACGACTCCCCAGAAGGTAAGGAATTTCGTGACCCAGGCAATGGGCAATGTTATGGACAGGGCGATGCAGTTCGGGGGCGGGAGCATGGTCCCGAAGAAGCGCGACAGGCGGGTCGAGGCCGCATCAGAGCGCGGGCACGATCGTCCGATGGAGGGGGGGAGAAAGTCCACCGCGGACATCGCCCTGGAACGGAGGACCGGGAACGAATCCCGGGGGGGAAAGAGGAAGACGATAAATCGATCGGAGTCGTCCGATGTCGTGCACTGTCCCAGGAAACGAAATCGGAATAGTTTCGCGGCAATCGCCGTGGATGAGAGCGTCGATCGGGATCTGGACGAGAACGACGAGGACGACAACGAGCTAGACACGGTGATTGCGGCCTGTGGACAGCCATTGAACTCCAATGAAATACCGAAAAAATCGACGCCCCCGTATGTTTCTACATCGAATTTCGGCATGATGAGATACTCCGAAAAAAATGGCAGCAATATCAAAAGTGATCGTGAGTCTCGACGATACTCCGCGTAAGCTCATCGTGTAGATATCGCGCTCACGTGTGTGTGTGTTTGTTTGTTTGTTTTGCCTTGGCCTCGATTGCGATGAATTCACAGTTTCATATTGGAGCGATAGAAAAATCGATGACATACATTCTTACCTTCGCGACACTACTAGAAATGACGAGATTGAATCTTTTCACAGCGAGGAGTGCATGCCCAATAGGGAGACTAAATTGAAGACACGCAAGCCTGATCGACTAATATCACAGAAATCTCAATTTGATCACGGGAACAATTTCAGAGATGATTATCCGAGAAGAAAGAAGCCAACATACGGCTTGCATAATCAAATGAAAAAGCAAGGAATGCTGTACGAGGATAGTGACGACCAATGGATTCAGACGTCCAATAGTCCAAGTAAGTTTGTGGATTCAATTTTCGTTGAGGTTTAACACGACGCCACTACTTTGTGGAAAATATCAGAATCGCACTCTCATGTTGTCCATCAAATAAATCAGAGATTCAGCCGGCTAAACATCGCAGACTCAAAAAGAAGAACCCGAACACATCACCCCAAATCACAAATTGCACCACTAAAATAAAAACCAGGAGCAGCTCGAAAGCCGATGCAGCCGATGGTGGAGTCATTACAATCGACAGTAGTAGCGATGAAGGTGATGACACCTCGATTGATGCTTCAAATAATACGTCGAGTAATACTCCCGAGGTAAGATCCTCTCGCACAAAATTCAGCAATGCGTGTCAAATTAATCTGAGCCATCGCATCATTTGTAGCTTTTGCAGGTCGCTTCGGCAAGGCGAGCCTCATTGAGGTCCACGCGAGCACCTGGCGATTTGGCATCCATAGATGCTGTTCGCATCGCCATTGGAAAAAAGGTTGTCAAGAGTAGATGTTCATTAGGATTTCAGTTAGGAACAACACAGCCGTACATCCAGTTCTCTTTCGAAGATAGAAACATTATGAGCGAGCACTGTGTTTACCTCAGGAGTGGTGAGGAATTAAAGGAGGTCAAATACCACATCGCAAACGACAGTGCCACTTCGGAGGGTGATGATTTCGATGATTCAATGACTGTAATTGCCTTCCGCATCACTCCCACGGAGAAGAACAATTTCATCAAGTTCACTAGCTCTTATGACCAAGAGCAAAACGACCGAATCACAGGAAAGCAATACATTTCCGTGGAATGCCGTGACACTGACGATTTTCGGGTGAGCAGTTGGATAAATGATTTTTTTTTATTCGTAACTTTGCGGAAACAACATTAAAAATAACTCCTTTGTCCTCCCATCCATGTTAGGCAATGCTAGAACAGATGCGAGAGCATCCAGATCTAGGGATGTGGTGCACGAAAGAGTCTGAGATGGAATTTCATGAACTTGAAAAATACGCGAAAGCCCTGCTGGATGACAGACAAAAAGAGAGAGCAGCACGACTGCGTATTGCTAGGAGGACTCGGTCCGGGGGCAACAAAAAGAAAGACGAAGCAGATAACAAGTTGCTATTGGTGTATCCATTCGATTTTGACGAAGAAGAGTTGAGTAAGGCAGCATCTGGCCTGAAGGAACTAGGCGGGGACTTGCTTGGTTTGGACCGAACTGAAGTATGTGCGAAACGTCAGGTGGATAGAGATCAAGTTGCCGAGGAATCGAAAAAGTCAACGAGGACACATTATGTAACTATTCGAGAGGATGACAAGGAAAGGCTTTGTCCAGGTCAATTTCTCAACGATACGCTTGTTGACTTTTGGATGCGCTGGTAAGCTTTTTGTCATTGCAAGACTTGTATGCATTCTGTTGATGTTTATATAATGCACTCTTGCATTCTACTTCAATAGGATCAGTAGAGGTGAATCCGAACAATCACAATCAAATGTGCACTTCTTCACATCTCACTTCATGACTACCCTGAAAGAAAAAGGGCCCAAAGCTGTTGCTTCGTGGACAGGGAAGAAAAATATAAATTTGTTTGAGAAGAAGCTTGTGTTCATCCCTGTTAACGCAGATCTCCACTGGTCGCTCTGCGTTGTCGTAAATCCTAACAAGGTCAAGAACTGGTATGAAGAAGATGTTGGTAGTGACGAAGAGCACTCATTGTAAGTATTACAGCTTTATCAGATTGCATTATTTTTTTACATCGCTATTTATCTTCCTATTTTTTGCACAGCATTTTGTTTTTGGATTCACTGAACATGCATAGCAAAAATACTTACGCAAAGCTTATTCGCGACTGGTTGATTTGTGAATGGAAACGAATGGGACATGACAAGGTTGCACCCAAGGACCGTTTTCACGAGAAGCATTTGCCATTGGTATCGCCAAAGAGTAGGTGTTATTTTGTATTCTTTTTTGATATCATCAAGTGCATTTCTTTTTCCTCATATAATTTGCTGTCGATCATGTCACTGACTTCAGTTCCTTACCAGGACAATGGATGCGATTGCGGCGTTTTTGTGTGTAGATATGCGTACAGTTTGTACATGATGAGGCACCTACGATTCACACGTGACGACTATAATGAAAGACCGAAATTTGTGTCTTTGATCACGAGGAGCCCAGCATTTCAGTTTGACATGTCTGATATCGATCGCATCAGAGATGAAATATCAACTCTGATAGACAAGCTCTCAAAACTTTATCTTCCTCGCTTGAAAGAGAAAGTGGAAGCTGCCAGAGTGGCGAAACGCACTGCAAAGCAAAAGGGGCCATCGAAAGATGTAAATACAGATGTCCCTACTTTCAAAGATGAGGGGAAGGTAGAGCGGATCTTTGCCGGGGCCTCGGTTGAGGGTAATGGAAAAACGATGTTGTCATCATTCGAGGAGAAGGAAAATATTCAGCAGGAAGCCGGGTCTCAAAACAGTCTTATCATTACAGCGCCTGAAAAGCTTTCGCGTGAAGGTTCGTGTGACGATGCATTGTCTCTCTCATTGGCTATGACTCACTTAGAGCCGTCGGCTACGGATGAAAATTATAGCGACGACTTGACAGAGGAGAGGATAGTTTCCGTGAAAATTATAGCGACGACCCAACATTATAGTGACGATCCAACGGAGGAGAGGATAGTTTCCGAAACACTCTAACAATTGTTCTCGACGGTCGGATACACTATGACAAAGTAAACCAGCGAAGAACATCTTTTTTGTTATCACCTGTGTTGTTATTTGTTGTCTCGATCACTCTGCTAGCTAATCAACCGAATGAGAGAAAAGAACGAGGCTTCTAGCGCAGAACAAAAGAATACCTTATTAATCTCCTCCACGGGGACCCCACAATCCAGGACACATCCGACCGTCCCCCTCCACGATATCAGAAGCAATCATATGTATGAAATGGCTTGCTCCGTCATTCCGTGCCGGGAGAAAATCGAGCAATCCCTTCATGTCCCTCTCTCAAGTCGTCGTTTTAGACTAAACTAACTTTCTTACTCCAAATCCACCTCTATGATCTCCGCGTCCTCCATGATCCTCGCCTTCCTGTCAGGATCCGCGATCACCCTCCCGATTATCCACGACCGTTCGCCGTCCAATTCCTCCAGCTCCCTCATGTACGACGCCGCATCCGCCTCCGGCATGCATATCATCAATCCCCCCTGTCATCCGCCAAAGGGAGGGGTGATGATATAATCATTATAGGTGACCGTAATAGAGAAGGCAAGGTCGCTCCATCGAAGAAAATTTTCAAAACGACTCACCGACGTCTCGGCGCTGTAACCCTTCAACAGTCGAAAGTCGAATATGCCGCTCCGTTCCACCGTACACGCGTTCCTAATGCATGGCAATGCCGATATTTCCATCCCGACCATTTCGATCTGATTGTCCATCAAATTCTGCGCGTGACCGAGTAGGCCGAAGCCGGTAACGTCCGTACCCGCGTGGGCGTTGTATTTTACCATGATGCGTCCGGCATTGCGATTCAATCGAGACATGGACGCGCATGCCGCGTGCATCATGTCCTCCGTTTGTTCGATGGACAGTATTTTGCGATTCGACAATTCCCTCCATTTCGGCGCGTCGCCCACCCTCCACTCGTGTACGTTCACCGCCACCTGCGTCCCCAGCGGCTTCGTGAGCAACACGACGTCCCCGACCCTCGCTCCGTCGCTGGGCACGTACTCTCCATCGGAGCATACGGTCGTCGCGACGCCCCCGATCACGGGCCAGGGATTCAACACCGTCTGTCCGCCGGTAACGATAGTATCGGCCTCGACGCACGCGTCGTTGAATCCCCGAACCATCTCCCTCGTGCATATCGCCCTGTGCTCCTCGGACATGTCCCGACACGCCGCGAGTAGCATGAGGACGTAATCGCACTCCCCGACCCCCTCGGCGTACAGGTCGCTCAGTACGTTGCAAGCACCGATCCGTCCCTGGAGGTAGGGAGAATCGACCAGCGGGAAGAAGAAGTCGGTCGTCGATATTACGACGTGTCCCTGCCTAGTACGGCGGACGCTGCAATCGAGCGCGATGCGACCGTTCGTCGTGCCGAGATTGCGACCGTCCCCGAGACCGGACGAGGACAGCATCGATTGCAATTGATGCTGTGGGACCTTGCAGGCTCATCCCTTGAGGGAGGAGTAGGAAGTTAGCGACCACTTGGGAGGGAGGCCGAGTCGGGTAGGATCGAAGTTGACTAGGGAGAGAATTGACGTTATCATCAGTCCCGGGGGGAGGGAAGGAGAGCGAAGACGAGGGAGGAAAAATGCATAGACGTGAGAATGCGGGATTTCGAGAACGAGGGAGGGAACAACGCGGCGTGGAGGAGGGGAGGGGATTTCGAGGGGCGGTACGGGCGTTGTTACTCGACGCGAGATACTGTCATACTAGATTTCGACACCCATCACTACCCCCACCCCCCACACACACACACACGCACCCGAACGAATATACATATACATGGACCCAGTCATTAGACAAACTCACCCGTTTCCTCCCTCGATGGACGATATCCCTTCGTCGTCGTCTTGCGCTTCTTCGATGCTTTCGCGGATCCGTCGTCGGTTGCTGACATATCTACTTAGATCTCTCTCGAGCTCTTCTATTTCGTTTTTGTTGTGGGTAAACGTCGAGGGGTTTAGGCTGTGATTTTGTTAGCTCGCAAACACAGATACGCAAATACGCAAAAGAACACCAGGGAACATTTTGTTTCGGATAGGTGTCTTCAGTATTTTCGATTCCGCCATGTGATTTTGTTGGCGCCGAACTGCGCAAATAGACGAATAGACAAATAATCGAGCAGTCTTAAATATTTTCTTCGTAGGAATAAGTACTCATGAGGGAG
>JALLBA010000191.1:13867-24695 GCA_036939675.1 Cyclostephanos invisitatus | reverse complement strand
TGATTGTTTTGCAAACCTTTTGGGTGAGAATTTAAATTTCTCTCTCACTAAAATTTGCTGCGCTAGCTCTCGTAGGCTAGCTTTTCTAACAAAGACAGAATGTACGCTCAACACGCCCACGTGCACCCCGTGCACCCACCGGACTACCAGCTCTAGTAATCGAACTCTCCTTGTCGGAACTTGCCTTGAACGAACTCTACCTGAATGTGGTGCCCACGAGCAAACTCTACACGGATGACACAGGTAGATTCCCCATCCGGGCCCGCTCCGGCAACCAATACGTTATGATCGCGTACCATGCTGATGGCAACCTGATCCTGCAACAACCCTTCAAAACCAAGATTGACACCCATTGACCGGCCGCATACAACACCATCATGACACGCTTGGCTGCAAAGGGGCTCTCGGTTGATCTCCAAATCATGGACAATGAGGCCAACTCGGCCTTCAAACAGGCAATAACATTTGCTTGGCGTGCCAAGTTCCAACTCGTCCAACCGGACACGCATCGCCACAATCGTGCGGAACGAGCCATACGCACCTTCAAAATTCTTTTTCTTGCCATACTCGCCGGTGTGGACCCATCGTTCCCACCGTATCTGTGGGACTTGCTACTTCCCCAAGCCGAGCTCACACTCAACCTACTTCGCCAGTCTGCCGTCAATCCCAAGATCTCGGCATGGGAGTTCTTCCACGGTCCATTCGATTTCAACAAAACACCCCTGGGGCCAGTTGGTTGTCGCATTCTTATCCACGCCAAGCCAGCCACATGCCACTCTTGGGACTATAGGGCCAAAGAAGGTTTTTATATTGGACCTGCCCTCAACTCCTATTGTTGCTTCAAGCTCATCAAGATGGATACCAAAAGCCAAGTCATTTCCAACATGGTTGAATTCCGGCATGCCTACCGCACAATCCTGGCACCCATGGCTGAAGATAGAATCACCCAGGGACTCCGCGCCGTCATGGATGCACTCACGGATACCCCGCCCCCTACCACCATATCCCAGCTCGAAGCACTCTCCAATCTCAGGGATGTGTTCGAGTCATGGCGCCTCCTGGCTCCTCCACTGCCTGGTCGTCCCCGCGGCCCGTTGCCCGGCCGTCCAAGGGTGGTCATTCCTGACACTCCTCCTCCCACTCTCATCGCTTCGCCACAAACCAGCACAACCCCACTAACAACATTGGCCCCACCGCCTCCGTCAATCTCAGCTCTTCGTCAACACTGCCCCAACATGGCCCCAGTCACACCACATCAGATAACATTTGACTAACCTCGGTCAACAGCGGACCCACCTCCAAAGGTGGGCATAGAGCCACCTCCAAAGGTGGGCATAGAGCCACCTCCAAGGGTGGGCATAGAGCCACCTCCAAGGGTGGGCATAGAGCCACCTCCAAGGGTGACCATCGCACCGGCTGTACCTCTAACTTCTGCATTGCCACCAAGGATACCTATTGCTCATCGCACCAGATCCTGTGCCACAGTTAACCTTGCACTCTTTGTGGGCGAAACCCCAATCTTTCGAGGCTATGTACCTACACCAAAGGCCTCTCCCTTGCCCATGGGATTTGCTGGGCTGTGCCAAGCACATGCCATGTCATCGCCAGAGATCCACAACTTTGCCTTCCTCTGCCGGGCCCTGTCCATCTTAGACCCTTCTACAGGCGAATTCTTGGAACATCGCCAAATCCGCGGCGATCCGAGGTACAAACCAATCTGGGACACATCCTATGCAAATGAACTTGGCCGGCTATGCCAAGGCATCGGAACAGGTGCCTCGCCCAACACAAAATGAGTTGAAGGGACTAACACATTTTTTCTCATTGATTATAATGATATCCTGGCCCACAAACACAAAGAAATTTGCCACACCCTTGTTGTCTGCGAGGTCCGCCCGGAAAAGGATGACCCTGATCGTACCCAAATCACTATTGGAGGTAGCCGCATTTGCTATCCAGGTGATGTTGGGACAAACACAGCATCCCTGGAATTGGTCAAGCTCTTGTTAAACAGTGTTCTCTCTCGAAAGGGCAGACGATTTAGCACCATCGATCTCAAGAATTTCTGCCTTGACACACCCATGCCCGACCCGGAGTACGTCCGCATCAAAATTACGGACATCCCAGATGAATTCATCCAAGAATATAACCTTCTAGACCGCGACCACGACGGCTGGGTATACTTTGAAATTTGCCAGGGAAGCTATGGACTCCCACAATCAGGCATCCTTGCCAACAACCTGCTTTGCTCATGATTGGTCGCAGAAGGATTCTACAAATCTATCTCTACTCCAGGCCTCTGGCGCCACAAATGGCGACCCTTACAATTCAGCCTCATTGAGGATGACTTTGGTGTTGAATATGTCAGAATTGAACACTTCAACTTCTTACTGGACATTCTCAAAAAGTATCACGGCGTACAATTTAACATGGCCAGTGACAAACTTGCAGGTATAGCCATCACCTGGGACTATTCACGCAAACATGCTGCATCAGCATGCCAGGATATATCGACAACTTACTCATAAAGTAAAGCATCCCTGTCCTCACAAGCCGCTCCTCTCACCACATGCCTGTCTTCCAATTGCATATGGCGCCAAGACCCATTTCGCTCCTGATGATGATGCCTCAGCCCTTCTCTCTGATGACCACAAGCAATGCGTCCAAGAAATTGTTGGCTTGCTACTGTACTACGCACTGCTGTAGACAACAAACTTCTCATGGCCTTGAGCGCCATAGCTTCCAAACAAGCACAAGCTACCGTTGCCACTGAACAAGCTGTACATCGCCTCCTGGACTATGTTGCCACTTACCCCAATGATGGTATAGTGTATTGCGCCAGTGACATGATTCTCTGTGCTCACTCTGATGCAGGATTTCTAAATGAAACCAAGGCCCGCAGCAGAACCGGCGCTCACATTTTCCTCTCTGAAAATGATCCCTTTCCTAGGTTCAATGGTGCAGTCTTATCAATTGCTCAAATCATCAAATTTGTCATGACCTCTGCGGCCGAATCTGAGCTAGCTGCTCTGTTCATCACAGCTTGTGAAATGATCCCACATCGCCAAACCTTGATCGACATGGGATGGCCCCAACCAAAATCTCCTATTCAAACTGACAACTCTACAGCTGCAGGGGTCACCAATAACACTATTGTTCCGCGACGGAGCAAAATGATGGACATGCGATTTTGGTGGCTCCACTGCCGCGAATCCCAAGATCAGTTTCGATACTATTGGGATGCAGGATCCAAAAACTGGGCCGACTATAATACAAAACACCACCCTGACTGCTACCATGAGGCACATCACAGCACACATGCAGGCATATGAGATCCACCGGACACTATCCCTTGATGATTGTATCCTCCTTCCACCTAACCATTGGCAAAATGGGTTTCCATCAAGGATTCTCCCTGTTTTCTATTTCATTTTTGTTATTTTTCTACATCTATGATGTTGCCGCAAGGGTGTGTAGATCCCCTGACTATTACCATGGACAGACCGTCGTTACTCAGGCTCACAGGAACCGGCAACACCACCAATAATGTAGTTACTCGCAATAGATTCTCATAAATAATCTAAGTATTGATTACCACGAATACTGCTCTTCTTCACAAATAGTATTTAGTAATTTAGTACATTTTTTTTCACCATCATACCTCTTCTATCACTTTAATGTTGGCACTGAGTTTGGAGAGTTGGCCAAATTCTTGGGTATGACACATGGGCTACAAATGATGCCATGGTGCATTGGTTGAAATCCAGACCCACATGGAATGGTTCCTATTACATCCACTCCAAACATATATAAGGTGTTAGTTAGAGAATATGCATATGCTGTGGATGGGCAGATGGATCCACCATCATGTTATTTGCAACATACTTGTTGGAGAATTGTTCCCACATCCACTCCAAACATATACTAGGCGACGAACAGAGTTCCAAATCACATATTCAGGTTCAGTGCAGATGCACGACAGCACTATGAGGTTACATATGACAGCACAGATGACTATGGAGAAGGGAGGTTCATTTACAATGCAAAAACTGACACAGAAGGCCACAATCAGGCAAGCCTCTGGATCCCCCAGATCCAGCAAGGCAGGTAGGGCCGCTCTGCAGCACACAAGGGTTAGAAAAGGGCGCAGAGTAGACTCGCGCCCTGGGCAGTGGGATCTAGGATAAGGAGGGCCCAATTCAGAAAGATGCTGGGCAACCAGCAGTTCCCAATCCGGTTCAGCCGGTATCAAACAGATTCAAGATGCATCAGTTGCACCTTAGGATATAAGCAACCGTGCTGTGCACCCATTGCATGGCATCACAAAAAGACTTTGTGTCTGCACTAAACAACTAGTTAATAATTGGTTCAATTCTTTGAGTTATTGTATTTACAAGTTTGGGGAGTTATGACCAAATTCTTGTGTGGGTCACATGGGCTACAAATGATGTCATGGTGCGTTGGTCGAGGCCCCACACCCACATGGAATGGTTCCCCCCCATCCACTCCAAACATATACAAGGGGTCTGAGAATATTCACTTGATGGGGATGGGCAGAATAGTTGTGCCAGAGAGAGCTCAGCTAGATGGTGTTACCCTCCACGGGCTGAGGGGTTGTGGTGCACGCATGGTGGGCTAAAAACTCTTAAAATATTACCTTTTATAAGCCTTTTTACGTTGTCCCCAATCAAGTTTTGCATCGTAATAATAATTGCCAAAGCTACACATTATAGAAATTGATCGCTCAAAGATTTTCTACTAAGTTATCCTTCCCCTTTGAGTGTTCAGTTAGTTCAGTCAACTCCTTCCGGTCAGTTTGATATGTCATACCCCTATTGTATATTGTATTACTGTGGATGACATAACAATTGACGCTTTAGCTAAATGACCGAGATAACACTTTGCTAACACTTTGCTAGCACTTCCTGTAGAGCTTCACGTAGGAACCACAATAAAATTGGTTAATGGACAGACCTTTTTATCTCTTGAGCCTCCGTAAAGCCAAAAAATCGCAAAGTGTACACAAAGTGCAGGTCAATTGTAAAGTTATCCGTGGTAGGGGCCTTGACATAATCACCCAAGCCCCCTATTCAGCGGGCTGACCTGAAACTGAAAAACTAAGAAAAAATCGATGTACCAATGTCCCCATGCCCTCTATCGACCACAATACTTGCCCAGTGGCTGGCTTCTGTCATCGCCCTGGACCCCCTTCATTGGGAGATGTGCTTGGTATCATACCGGTGCACCACCATGGCCAGCAAAACTGCCAGCAAGTGTGGTGCTTTTGTTGTCTTTTTTTTGCATGCAACCCCATTGTCTGCCGGGATGATACCATGCAAACTCTTGCCTGATGGCGGCGTCTAGTGGCATCATGTGAAGCCATTGACCCCCTCCATCAGGCAATGTACTTGGCATTGCGCTGGCGCATCAGCGCGGCTGTCAAAACGTGTTACATTGAGGTGCATTTGTTTGTTGTCAACTATTTTGTCATCAAGTTAATTGTAGCAACATGGTTATACTTAGTTTAAACTAGAACCAAGACGTAGGCGTATTCATTATTATATGAGTAATCTAATTGTATGATTTGGCCATCGTATGACTTGGCTGCCCGTCAATAATGATGGGCGCCATTTCAGCCACCATTGTCATGGATGGGCGGGTGATGCTACCATATAAAAGAGTTCGTTAGAAATAAATTAAGAACTACTTTAATTTATGATTTGCTACAATGATTCATTATCCACGGCCTCAACCAAAGCCATGGACGGGTCACTCGCACATTCAATTGAGTGGATTGAGCAAATTCACAGCTGGAGGGCCAATGTTTGTGGCAGTTTTTGTGTGTTGTGATGGTCTTTTGACGTCATGAGCTCGTTGTATGTAAAAAAATGGTACAAACCCCCCCTAAGGTTAAGGTTAAGGATGTATTTTTTTGGCCCACCCAGGCCTGCACCACACCTGGGGTCCAAAATTGGTAGAGATTTTTTTTGAAGTGTTATCAAAATGGTCGTGTTAAGCTGTTAATATGAGGGAGAGGGTGACAAGGAGATGATGACTGTGACTATGTCAGCAATGGCTGTTACAAAGATGATTGCCACAAGTATATAACAATAGCAGTAATTATGTTGGTATACGGGGACAAAGATATTGTAATGCTGCTCAATACAACAATCAATTAAGGGGAGCAATGCAATGACAGCATCACCACAACTGGACGCAACAACCAACCATAGAATGAGAGGGGAGAGAAACACAACAACATAAAAAAGAGGAGGCGGTGGGGAAGAGTTGAAATGGTAGCAGGCGGAGGAGCAAGAGGGGGTTGGCTGTATTGCTGTTGCTATGCATTCTTCATTACAAGGGGAAGATTACCCAGCCATAAGAACATCTACTGGTTTGTCTCAAAGATACAATTTAACCCACTAGATGTCCTTTTTGCGGGTACATATTCACGTAAACATTTATTGCAAAATTACCTGGCGACGTGTCTGCAAATAACGACATGACAGGAAATATTCCGAAAAATGTCGGAGACAAATTGGCATCGGCCGACACAAGCCGATGTGTTGGGAAGACACAACAAGATGTCTTCAAGATCAATTTTTTGCTGAACAAAAAAAATGACATTTCCAGCCAAGGCACACAGAATGGGGTTGGCTAGTTCTGTGGTGTATAAATCAGAAGTGTTTGACATTTGACCTGATTTGCCCCCTAAATGGGTTTTTCTTCTAAAACTTCACGATTCTAAGACCATATTGATCAACTTTTTGGCAATATGAATATTGTGCTGGCATCCACATTGCACCCAACACATATTTGGATTATACCAAGTGAATGACAGCATTATAAAGATTAGACCTCACTAAGGAGATCTTTTCACATGTCCAATAGCACTTAGTGTGGTACTACGATAGTTTGTCAGATCAAAATTACATGACTACCTCACACCACCAAAGGTAGGTGAATAGTATGTCTTGCGGAGGTCACTTGCAATGGAAAATGAAAGAAGAATAATTCTATCAATGAGAAGAGAATTGACATCTCAATTTTAGTTCTTCAATACCAAGAGCGAACACGCAGGTGTACCATAGTTGACGAACATCCCATGTTTTATAATAATGTCACTCATATCATAACGGTGATTGGTACACCGGGCATCGCCCTCGCAACCTCAATGCGACGATCTTCAATCGACGCGCATCCCTCATTCCTCCTATTGAGCAATATCTCGAATTCCTCAACGTTACCACTCGCGGCGACCAATCCCGATAGAGGACCGTCGATGTCTAGCTCGCCGTTCCCCAATGGCAATACGACGGTGGCGCCCAGCGTCTCGGCGATTTCCAACGTCCGCTCGCCTCCGTATACCAACGTGAATCGTCCCGGGGGTGGTACCTGCGCCGGCAACGATTGCTCGATCACCGGCGAGATGACGACGTCCGCGGTCATCGATTCGATGTCGCCGAGCACGACGTCGCCGTGGGGCTCGTAGTACACACCGAGACGCCGCCGCCGCCGCCGTCGTCGTCGTCGTGCATGTGGGCCATCGCCACCCTCCTCCCCATCCCCCTCGGTTTGGCGATCGTCCACGTCGTCGTCCCTCGCGCCGCCGCGGGATGGAAGGACTTCCATCAGGTAGCCGTTCTCGCGTTCTTGCCACGGCGGTCCAACGAGGGCACCCCGGGTGGCCGTGATAGTCACGTCGCTACCGCCCCCTGATACGACGTCGCAGGTCCCTCCGTGATCCAACACCGTGATCCGATCCGGATCGATGCCAAGACCACAGATCAATTTCTCTCGACAGCTCGGCGCCACTACGAACCTCATTTCCGGCATGCGATCCACCAATTTGCGCAACGTGGGCAAATGGGTGTGATCGTCCAATCCCATGGTCAGGAGGCAGTGACTCGGTCGGGCGTCGCATATAGCGTTAATCGTATCGATCTCGGACATGACTTTTTCTTATTCGCTCGATATCCCCACGGTATACCGAAGTCCAACTGCGACGCCAGTGGATCGACGACGAATGACGCCAACACCGCCGATGCCGCCGATTGTGACGCATCGTCCTCTAGTACTTGCCATATCTGCCCATTCCCCTCCAGGTGGGTGTACCTCAATCCGAACGCGGACTCCCTCGGCATATTCGTGACCGATGGCGTCGCGGCGAGGGGATTGGGAATGCGCGGCAACGAGAAGGAGGACAGCGAGTCGGTACGGGCGGGAAATAGCAGAAGGGCGCATCCCACCCAAACTGCCATCGTGTAGTCGCAGATCGCGACCGGCGTGGAACGATGCGAATGACGAGCGGCGATCATTTTTTTTTTTTCGACGTTGGAGATGATGACGGATCGAAAAAAGGTCTCCCCCCCCCTTCTCTCTCTAAACGTACGGGTTCTCCACCCCCCCCGCGGCCCGGACGGTTGATGAATAATGTTGTTCACTATCGCGAGCGGGCGGGCTTACCCCGATTTAAACGATCTGGCTCATCTTCGCGGCTCGCAGCCGGGGCGGCAGGAGGAACGACGACTGACGCTTACCTATTGGTTTCAGTAAAAACAAGTTAGATAACATTAAGCCCTCTTTGGAAAGAATTATCTATGAAGCGATGCATAGAAGATTCTTCGAATTACCTCTTCAAGAAGGGTAGAAGTGTTACTATTTTAGTAGATAAAAACACCACAACCCCGATGCCACGACAGACAACAGACAACACGACGGAGCGTGTGAGCTGGCTGGGAGATATCTCCAGAGAAATCGATCATTCGCCCACACCCCACACATTCCCCCTTCACATACATCATTCACTCAACGAGGAGACCCGATCTCTTCACCATCAATCATCATGTTGAGCCGTCAATCGCTCCTCCTCATCGCATCCGCCCTATCCGCCTCCCCCCCCTCCGCGCGCGTCTCCGCCTTCGTTCCATTCGCACCCCGCGTCGGCGGCGCCACGACGGCGTCATCATCACCGATCACCACTACGTCGAGGAACATGTTTGGCAGGAAGGAATACGCCGCGCCGTGCGTCATGGGGGACGAATCCATCATGTCCCCCAAGGCACACGGGACGTCGTCGACACCCGTGCAGAGGGACCTTCGTTGGAATTGCGATTACGACACCGCCGATCGCATATGCAATTTCAATCGTCATTACGCCGAATACGCCGGATATTGGACGACCACGACGTTCGTATCGGATGCCAAGAACGTGCCCGCCGGAGAGGAAATCACGTTCTACGATTCCAATACCGGCAAGCCATTATTCGTCGCGCCACGCGGACGGGATATGGAATCGTTCCTGAGGGAGAGCTCGAGTCACGGATGGCCAAGCTTCCGGGACGAGGAGGTGGTATGGGACAACGTGCGATGTCTCAAGGACGGCGAGGCGGTGAGCGTGGACGGAACACACCTCGGACATAATTTGCCGGATGGGAAGGGGAATAGGTATTGCATCAACCTGGTGAGCGTGGCCGGTAGGCCGGAGGGTGGGGGGAAGTGAGGAGAATGGAAGGGGAAGGGGGCGGGGGGGGGCGGGGTGGAAATGGTCGATAAGGAGGAAACTACCTCTCTTGAGGTGGGGTAGATGGATGTATTCGTGAGGAGATGATAAGAGATATTTCGACGCAGCAGCTGAAACAGCAGTGACGAAATTAAAACTCGAGTGATGATCAATCGGGCTTCACATACCAACTTGTGCAGGAAGCATGGGGTTCACTCCACGGCACATGGTGGCCGTCTAGTTCCTTTGTCACGTCATCGACCTTTCGCTTCGATGCTTGTTAAATGAATATTAAGTTAATCGGTTAAATGTCGAGAATTCCCTTTTTTTACCTCAATATTCTTATCTCTGCCATGCACCCCTTCGTCCTTGCCTGTTTGTAGCATTGGCTTCGTTATCTCATTGCGGAGCCAGTTTAAGTTTAAGTTATTTCATTCGCTACCACTAGGGTTTAGGCGTTGGAAAGGTATTACAATGCGTTCTCATTATCAGCGCTCCCAACCCCCCATCGCCTTAATTTCGGATTGAAGTCTTCGTTGAGACGCAAGGTGAAGACGAATATTATTCACCAATACAAAAAAACAATATCCATCTCTGACGCCACAGACTCCATCCCGTCCATATTGCCAGCCTATGCCAGCTCATCTAAAAAAACAATTCTCACGCGTCTTACCTACATATTAATTGGTACGTTGCGCATCGTACTTCTCCGAAAGACCAGATCTTTGACGCCTTGGAATTAATACACTTGAACTTTTCACATAGGACCACGTAGCATCTCATACCATTCATATTTAGCAACGGCCCTTTTGGATTTCATCCACGAAAGGCAAAAAATCCTGGTCCCGCCTACAGATCACGTGATTGATCTCTCTCTCTGTTTCGCATCATCAATTTTTTCACATCGCACACAAAATTCAACGACAACACGCTTACCAGCCTTCGTGTTTATATTATTATCCGACCAAGAGGGCAACGCATCAATACTCAATACCTTTCACCACACCAAACTCTCCGATTATGGCCCCCGCGACGACGATGAAGCGATCGGCGATGACGACACCCGTCGTCGGCGTCGGCGGCGAGGCGGCGGAGGTGCCCATCTTCCTGCAAAGTGAGTTGAACAATACAGTCGTGGGTGGTGGTCGGCCGTGGGCCCCCGGGGTCGTTCGTGTCCGGTCGTCGCGTTGGGAGTCTCCCCCCCGTCTCTGCGGCATTCGCCCGCCCCCACCCGCACATCCTCTCCCCCCCCCACCCTCCCGAACGAAGAATAATACGAGGGGGGGGGGGGGGGCGGAGGATCGGAGTACAATCCCCCCCCCCCCC
>JALLBA010000191.1:0-13857 GCA_036939675.1 Cyclostephanos invisitatus | reverse complement strand
TGCTCCTCCGATCTCATCCTTTCCTCTCTCTCCCCCCCCCCCTCCCCCTCCCCCTTCCTCTCCGCCACAGAGGCCTATCACATGATCGACACCTGTGATGCCGACATTTGCTGCTGGTGAGTTTATCTTTTTTGACGCGCCCCTACCCCCAATGGTCTCCTCCCCCGCCCTCCCATCTTCGACACTCGCCTTAACCCTCATCGACACCCCCAACCCCGCCCCCCTTCCCATATCCCACCCCACACCCAGGTCCGAAGACGGCCTGACCTTCATCGTCAAGAACACTACCCTGTTCGAGACGACGATCATACCCCAATTCTTCAAGCACAACAAGTTCTCCTCCTTCGTCCGACAGCTCAACTTCTACGGCTTTCGCAAGGTCAAGTTCTCGAACTCCCTCCGCATCGACAGGGAGCTCGAGGCCGAGACGTCCAAGTTCTGGAGATTCCGGCACGACTCCTTTCGGAGGGGTAGGGAGGACCTGTTGACGGAGATAAGGAGGATGCCCTCCGCCTCGTCTTCTTCGACTACGACGACGTCGTCGTCGTCGTCATCGTCTTCGTCGACTTCGAAGGCAGTCCCTTCGATCCCGACGGCGGCGGGGGGCCTGGGGAGCACGGCACCAGTGCCGACCCTCCCCTTGTCCACGAGGGAGGCGACATCGACGTCCGCGAGTGGGTCCCATCTTGAGACGGAAATGAGGGAGCTGAGACAGCGCGTGGCCTCCATGTCCAAGAGCATCGACGAGCTCACCGACCTCATCAAGACTGTTACCGTCAAGGAGGATGGAGGGCCATCGTCTGTTGTTTCCCCCGGGGCCGCCAGGGTGGAGCCGGAAGGGGGCAAAAAGCGCAGAATATGCGATGCCGCCGCCACGATCGAGGAGGGGGAGGGGGAGGAGGAGGATTCCATAATGGAGGGGGGATTCATGCCAGACTGGGCTCCCTCGTCGTCGGAATTCGGGGGAATGGACGATGTCATGGAGTTCTCGGGCATGATCCCTCTCCCCGACCTGGCTTCCTCCGCCTCGTCCTCGTCCTCCATGGCGCCCTCCCCCGCGCCGAGCGACGAGGACTTCGTAGACGATCTCTTCCAGGCCTTCGCCGTCGAGGACTCCGCCTTCCCGGGCCTAGAGGGGGAGTTGGAAAACGACACCACCGCGTTGGAGGACCCCAACAGGCCGGATCCTCAATTGATGAAGCGCATCGAGGACTCCCTCTCGACGATCCCAAGGGACATGCACGAGATGGTGGCCAACCGCCTAATCGACGCCATCTCGAACGCGAGGCCGATCGCCGAGTCGGCGTCGTGTCTCTTCCCTTCCCCATCCACCTCCTCCCGACGATGTCAGGAGGCCGGAGATGTAATCTTCAAGGCGGATCGATCCATTTCAGTCGACGAGGACGATGTCGTTGTGGACGAGGCGTCCCCCGCTACCACCGTCGCGCCATCGTCCATCCCCTTGCCGTTGGCTGTGGCCACTCTCAAAACCATCCTCTCAGAGTACGGCGTGTCGGTGGAATGCACCCGTCGTGCTTCCTGCAAGGATTCATATGCGGTCGCCGAAGGCAGAAGGATGTTCACGAAATCCTTGCCCGTTATGACCATGCACGCGTAAAAAATATTACGCTAGGGTGGTTCTTTTTTGGGGGGGTGCAGGTCATTCCGAGTTTCGTCCTTCGGAGGACGCGCGCGTATTGTATTAACAAACTTTTAGGGTTGATGATTAATTTTGAGTCGGAAATGGGGGAATGAGTTCTGCGCTGAGGAAAGGCGCAAGTTGTCGGATCTGCGACGTGCGTCAGTCTGAAAGTTAAAGCAAAGCCCCCTTTTCCGCTTACGTTGCATCTGAAATAAGTGGCGATCGATGCCTATTACATATGCTATCCAATGTGGCGCCTATTCAAAATAGTCAGATTTAGAATGGAGTGACAGTCAACTGGGGCGACAGACCGACGAGTACGATACATATACCCACTGCACTGCCTTCGCCTTCACTACCGCGCAAGTCACTGTACTGCCGCTAGGTCTAAGAATTACTTTTATTCTATTAAAATAAGAACTGCGTTTAGGGTTCATATCAATACCAACAACCTGTGCACGAACACCCCCATTGATAGAATAGGTAGAACTGACTGCCGAATAATGTACGGTAGCCTCTGGTTGAGACTTTTCGGGTGAGTTGAACATAACATTCCACCCCACCCCTAATCCATTATGGGACCGTCTATAAAGTACCGATTTCCGCAGGCTCAAGATATGCCGGACGAGGATAAGAGCCTTGCATGATCATGGTCACTCCATCCCCTAAGGTAATCTTTGCTACCAGACGAGAATGTCCCTGTGTGTGTTGATGTGCCCAGATCAAGCCTCTGATTGGTTCTTAGTTTGGGCACCAAGTCATTTCAATCATCCTTGTCATTTGCAATTTGGTGTAAGTCAACTGCTGTACCTATCTGACTCATCGTCCTCATGAAAACGGGAACTTTTTGAAGAGTGATGACGACTCAACTCCTGGAAAGATATCATCATGGTCAAAAATCGGTCAGAATCCATTTGTTACACTCTCAGTCTCTTACCTAAGTTGTTGTTGTTGTTGTTGTTGTTCAAAAAAAATAAGGGGGGGGATAGGCGGGAGCTGCGCACTTTTTAGCATCTTGATCTCCTCGCTTCCATTTCCGTCTCTTTTCGAAAGGACCAAGGTAGAACCATAAAACCACACGCCCTCGAGAGGAACGTAGCAAACTCCATCGCAATCGATCAAAATAATAGACAACTCAAAAGAAAAGGGTCGAAACGAGCGAAACGAACGAACGTGAGAATGGCGTCCGCGGCGATAATGTCGTACCCGATGGACATCGCCAAGGGGGGGATGGAGATCGACGACGGCATGAGCGAATCGCATGCCGCGCGACGACATGCAGTTGACGACGACGTCGACCTGTATCGCGAGATGAAGTCCCTCGAACGTCAGCTCGAATTCGTGGAATTGCAGGAGGAATACCTCAAGGACGAGATGCGTCATCTACAGCGCGAGTTACTGAGGGCACGCGAGGAGATACGTCGCATCCAATCGGTACCGCTGGTCATCGGACAATTCAACGAGATGATCGATGCGAATTACGGCATCGTTAGTTCCACGGCAGGATCGAGTTATTACGTCAGGATACTATCGACACTCGATAGGGAAATGCTCAAGCCCAACACCAGCATCGCGCTACACAGGCATTCGCATTCGGTCGTGGACATATTGCCGCCGGAATCGGACTCGACCGTGCAGCTCATGAGCGAGAAGCCGGACGTTACCTACAGGGACATCGGCGGCATGGACGTACAGAAACAGGAAGTGCGGGAGGCGATCGAATTGCCATTGTTGCAGCATCATCTATATCAGCAGATCGGTATCGATCCGCCCAGGGGGGTGCTGTTGTACGGACCACCCGGTACGGGTGAGTGTTTGGGCGGGGGCGGGTGGTTATAATTTTTAATTTTTTTTTCGTGAGCAGGTCGAATGCGTAGACTGATATTGTATGACCCCCCCCCCCCCCCCCCCCTCCCCCTTCCCTTCCCCCCTCCCATCAGGCAAGACGATGATGGCCAAGGCCGTCGCGAACGCCACGTCCGCCACCTTCATATCCATGGTGGGGTCCGAATTCGTACAAAAGTACCTGGGCGAGGGACCGCGGATGGTACGCGACGTCTTCCGTCTCGCGCGGGAGAATTCCCCCTGCGTCATATTCATCGACGAGATAGACGCCATCGCCACGAAGCGTTTCGACGCGCAGACCGGCGCCGATAGGGAGGTACAGCGCATACTCCTCGAACTCCTGAATCAGATGGACGGATTCGATCAGAGTACGAACGTCAAGGTGATTATGGCCACGAATCGCGCCGACACCCTCGACCCCGCGTTGTTGCGTCCCGGCAGGCTCGATCGCAAGATCGAATTCCCCCAACCGGATCGTAGGCAGAAGCGCATGGTCTTCCAGGCGGCGACATCGAAAATGAACCTCAGCGACGAGTTGGACCTCGAGGATTACGTCAACAGGAGCGAGAAGGTGAGCTGCGCGGACGTGGCATCGATATGCGCCGAGGCGGGATTGCAGGCGATACGAGAGAATCGTTATGTGGTGTTGCCCAAGGATTTCGATAGGGCGTATAAGAGGGCAGTGAGCAACCGCGAGAAGGAATTGCTCTTTTACAGCATTTGAGGGCAACGAAATTATATATATATATATATATATATATATATATATATATATATATATATATACATATATATAATGTTTTGATGGCGTGTGAGGGGGGGTGGTGGATATAATGGGAGAGGCGAAAGTGGGTGTGATTCCGATGAATGAGAGGGGGAGAGGGAGGCAGGGGGGATCGTAGGCGTGGAGAGGAGGAGGGTGTCGTTAAGGGTTGAATTTGCATGGCGCGGATGGGATCATCTGGTGGAGGGCATATGTCTTTTGGGGCGGGGGGGATGCATTATTGAGTCTTTTCGCGAGCGGTGAGGATGGCCTATTTTCATTCGAGATAAAATATTATAAATCGCTACGGATTGTTTGATAGAAGCATGACGGGTTTTCCTTGTCGGGCTTCGCTTAAGGATGCATGTTTATTGAGTTTTAATTGATGATACTTAGAGCCATAATCCCTCCGAAATGGAATGAATCCTCCCCATTTTTGTGAGGGAATTCTTTATTTACCTTTCTTACATCCAGGCTCCTCCATAACATCTGAAAAAAGAGGCAGATGGATGTGTCGTAATGCGCCTCTAATGCACATAAGATGGCTGCCTCCAAATCAGACCGGCATCATTTTTACTTGAATAGATCTGATCAAAGGTCAATGTGTTTCTCTCAAGAAAGTGTGCAACATGAGGGCTATGAATGTAATGATGAAAAACATTTAAATTTAGAAATATATGTTTACGTCGTTCTTGCATGGATGATTAGCTCAGTTGGCAGAGCATCGGATTCCAAATCCGAAAGTCGTCGGTTCAAGTCCGGCATCGTTCACAGCGCTTATCCGCGATAGTATAGTGGCTAGTATCCCCGCCTGTCACGCGGGAGACCGGGGTTCGATTCCCCGTCGCGGAGCTTACCTTTTGCACGAGATCATCTTTTATTGATCCCTGTCCGATTCCCCGTCGAGGAGCTCACTATTTTTATTGAGCCCCCCGCCCTGGAATGAATCGGAGGTAAATAAAACAGTGAAGGATGGAAGATGCCACCGGTCTTGGATTCGTGCCCCCAGCCGGGAAGAGTAGGGCAGACGACGATGACACGTCGGGGGGGGAGAAGACGTTGTCGTTCGTATCGGCCTCCGCGAGGGATGACAATGTCGTCGTCGTCGGGGATCACGACGACCCGCGCCATCGCGGTCGGGGCGATGACCACGCTGACGACGACGAGGCGCGGCAGTTCGAGCGTGCGCCGCGGTCGTCATCGCCTCCCATGGCGGATTTTCGCCCGCACCCTCCGGCGCCTTCCTCCGAATTCGCGACGGAAGGACGACGTCAACGACGACGACGACGTTGGCAGGACTCGCCTCCCCCCGATGCGGTCGTTGCGTCCTTGGCCACCCCCCCCCTCGGTGCATCGTCATCCTCCTCCTCCTCTTCCTCCCACTCGTTATCGAACTCGTTGATGCATATCCACGATATTCCGTCTGAATCCGCCGCGCTTGGACGACCGCCGGAGGGGGAGTGCGACGGGGACGGCGTCGCCGCCGTGGAAAGGGCGCGCGCGATAGCCATGCGCTTTCGAAAGGAGGAGGAGGAGGGGAAGAGCGTCATTGTCGACGCATCCGTACCCGACGACGTCGATTACGCCCGACTTCGAAGGGATCACTTCGAGCGCGAGCGAACAAGGCTCGGTTTGTTCCGGCTTAAGAACCTCGAGTACGTCATGAGGCACGAGGAGGGGGAGTTGCGTAGGGCCGTCGAGTGCATGGATCACATGACGCAATACGAGGAACGACTGCTATTGCAGAAGGAATTGCAGGACAAACAGAGGCATGATCTACGAATGAGAATGGAGGAGAGGGATATTCGAAAGGAGCGTCGGGGGATATCGAACGACGGAGGCGGGGGCATCGGCACAATAGAACAGCGTCGCGCCGCGCGGGCGAGGGAGGCGCGACGACCGGATGGGAGCGATCGCTCGTCAGTGACCGAGAGGAATGGCGCGTCCGTCGCTGCGATGGGCGCCGATATCGACGACCGTCCGTCGAGGACGTCTCTGTACCTCACCAACCTCCCCGTCGACGGATCAACGAATGAACGCACCCTCCGTTCCCTCTTCGTAGGTTACGGCAGGTTGGACCGCGTCACCATGTACCGATGTCGGTCGACGGGCGAACTCAAGGGCGACGGGCTGGTCGTGTTCGGACGGGATGCCGTCGAGGAGCATCGTGCGAGGCGCCGCGCCGACGACGGTGTAGACCTCGTCGACGAGGTCTGCGCGCAGGTGAGAGAGGCTATTTTTCTGTTTCATACAGTGCACACTTACCATAAACCGAATGTCGGATGTCGGGGAGCTGTTCCTTAGTCCAACGTCGACCTTGCGGATTGATATTTCTCACGTTACATATGACGCCGTGTTATTAATTGTGATTTCGGCAATGACCGTTAGATGAATGGCGCGGAGCTACCCTGCGGAAATATCATCGGCGTACAGCCTGCGGACGTAAATTACAAAACGAAGTCGACGGAAAATAAGGATCAGTCCACTCGACGACATCTTTCTCCTTCGAATGGTGCAGTTCCCATGAAGCAAACTGATGAAACTGGGGAGGACACAGATACAACGTTTGAAATTGCACTGACAGGGCGTTCCCAGGAAATGGACGACAAGATTCTAAAAAATGAAGGAGACGATTTGGATGATTTTTTTGCTTCTCTGGAGTGAAGGAGGGAGCATAGAAGCTGCCACGTTCACTCGTTCGAACAGCCGTTTATCTGCAAGAATCGATCAACATGCTTGACGGATCCGTCGTAGTCGACCCGGACAACAACATTTTCACAGTATCGACAGTAGGCAAATGTGGGCAACTGGACAGCAGCATCATCAACAGCAGCATCATCAGCATCAGCATCAGCATCAGCAGTAGCAACGTGGGTGACGGGCAACATGGTGGTGGGTAGCACTATTATGTTTAAGATGGCTTCCCCTATGCTGTTTATGTGTGATGATGTGGGAATAAGAAACAATGGGGGTAGAATGATGGATGATTCTGATAGAAGTGGCGAAGGGGATGTTTTAAGTGCTTTATAGTTTCACAGTTGTCAAAGCAGTTGTATCGAGGCAGGGCCGAGTTATGTGCTGTGCTCTCTCGCGTATTTAGCTGCTACGTACGAATGAGTACATAATTACTCCAACCTGGACAATATGGAGAGCGATTTGTCCGTTTGTTCAATCACCTTTTAGTTGAACATGTTCCTAAATACCGTCATGGCGTAATAGGCTGATGGAAACACACCAGATGGGGGTTAGTCATGTAATTAATGAAGCAAACAACACATTTTTACTCACTCGGTAATTAATTTCATTTCTGTCGTCCCTGCAATGTCCATAGCAGGGTCTATTACCTTTAATTCCAATAACTCATCCACCCTTTGCCTCAATCCTCGAATCAACGATCCAATACGTGCGTTCGCAGATAGTTGAATCCAACCATCAAGCATAATTAGACCCTTAGAGGCCTGCACTTCTATTGTGCCTCCGAAAAGAAGTAACGAATAGGGATTGCACTCCGTTGCGTCACTGATGAATGGTTTGGAGGTTCGTATCAGTCGATGATAAACAATCCACGGGCAGCTGAACTGTCCAACCGCAAAGTTACTTGAGCTTGGATGAATGAAGACTCGTTCTTCGTTATTGTTACTCTTAGGTTTACTGTCATGGTTGGTATCGTCACTCATGCTTTCTTCTCCACTGCGAATGAAAAATTTGAGCTCTTTCGCCTTTCCTTCCTTTTCCACTGCACCTTCGACTGTCTACCACACGAGGAAAGAATGGGAAAGGAAGAAAAGTCGATACCGATGAGAAAATTGTCAGTACAACGCAGTTAGAAATCATTCATAGATAAATCATATTTACCTCGGTATATTTGACCGATGGGCGTTGTACACGAACAACTTGTGTCGGTGACAGTGACGAAACAAGAACCGAACGAACGATTCGCCACGAGCTGTCATTCATATTGGAGGCTTCCGAAGTATGAAATCCCAAAGTGGTCAACGATGAATCTAATTGTCGATTTAGTGCAAGAATTTCCCTCATGCCATTAAAAGCTAGACCCAGTCTATCACAATAGCTTTTCTTTTCAGCAGAACCGTTACATTCTTTCCACAGGAGGAATGCCTTACCCAGCATGACGTGATCACTGTTGCCAACCATTTTGAATAGAGCAGCGCGCTCTTCTAAGATTTCCTTGTTTGGCCTTACCTTTTCCTGTTCAGCATCGTCTTTTCCTCGATGTTTTCCATTGAAGGAATCAATACGAAGAAAAGGACTTCGGCCTGCACTCAGCGTCGCTGCAATTGCGACTGATATGTCACGACAGCCAAGTAAACAGCCCATGATCTATGAAAAGTGTCGATGTGAGAAGTTTGACAATAGGTAGACAAATACAACGACTATCAAGGCACATAGCTCACCAGCAGTTTGCCAACGACAGGGGGTGCCGGAATACCAGCAAGATGAAAACCCAGAGGAGTAAGGGATGCACGATCACAATTTCTGTCCAATGCTCCAATTTTCTCAAGCGAGTTCAGCGCAGATTTTATTTGCTGTTGGCTGGGAGGATCCAGCAGTGTTCGAAGGAAAGACCCCGATCCATTCTCCAGCCCGAGGAAAAGTAGCGAGAGTATTGTCTGATCGAGAGCGCAGCGTCTTATCTCTGGCTCGCCGTGCTTGGGTAACTCGTGATGCAATGACGAGGAAATTAGTTTGTAACAAGTTCCTGGTCTCACCCGACCTGCGCGGCCCCGACGTTGTCTCAGGGAATCTTGAGATGCGAATCGCTCCAAAAGCAATGGCATTCGATTCACAGGGTCAAATGAACTCTGCTTTTCCTTGCATGTGTCAACAACTACGGTACAATCCGGTATTGTAATGGAGGTCTCTGCGACGTTCGTGGATAGGATGATTTTGGTGTATCCTTTCTTTGCTGGTAAAAAAACTTGCTGCTGTTTGTCGGGACTAAGTCCACCATGTAGATGGAGAATGGTGATTGCGCGACCCTTGGCAAGTAGACTAATGGCTCTCTCCGCTCTATCGATTTCTCCCGCTCCTGGAAGAAACACGAGTATGGATCCATCGTCCCCTTCGACCTCTTTTCTTTGAATCAGCGTCTTGACAAGAACTGAGATCAAGTTGTAATCAATCTCATTCTCATTCACACGCTTCAGTCTTTCGCTAAGAGGTATTGCGCACGTCACCTGAATCAAGCTCGTGTTTCTCTTCGATTGACCATCTTCATCGTCTCGAAAGTCATCTCTTTTCACATAAGCAGGATTTTTCTTCGGAGGGATGTAGCCCGTCATCTCTAGGATATCCTCCAGTGAAAAATCTTGAACAGGATGTGTGAAGCCCGGAATGTGCATTCGAGGTGTGCTTTCGCCAAAATACTTAGCAAATCGATCGGCGTCCATTGTTGCTGACATTAAGACCACAGTTAGATTAGGCACCAGTGGCAATGATTGCTTCAAAATAGCTAATAGCACATCGGAGTCAAGATGTCTCTCGTGAACTTCATCAATTACAATGTGCGTTATGTTCTTAAGTGCATTGAAACTCTGGAGTTGGCGCAAAAGCACGCCTGTCGTGCAGAACAGTAGCCTCGTCGAGGGGGAAATTTTCGAATCGCCACGAACTACGTATCCGACCGACGCCGAGCCGGGGTTAGACTCAGCTCTTTCGGACGCGACGCGGCATGCGACTCCAGTCGCCGCCAAACGTCTTGGCTGGGCGACAATTATTTTGGACTTATCCGGCGAATTTTCAAGTATGAACTGGGGGATCTGCGTCGTCTTTCCGCACCCTGTCTCTCCCGTCACAAGCAGGACGCGTCCGCCGCCAACGGCATTGGCCTTGGCCAGGAGAGAGAGGAATTCGCCTCTCGCATTCGATGCGGGAAGCGACATCCGAGCTCGTTCAAGGTGGACGGAAAGTTTTGGAAATGGCACCGCTGGCGGAGTTCTGCTGGGATGAGTATTCCAAAATGTTGCCCGCTGATCGTCCCGTCGTCTCGGTGTTTTAGTTCTTTTCGTATTCATCACCTCACCGGCGTCCGTTGTCGCCCGATTGTACTCAGCCCTCGTCTCCCCTGGCGGCGTAGTCGAATCATCATTCGAGGGGACACTTGATATCAACAAGCCATCATTCAGTTTCAGATGAGCGAACAGTCCAGAGCAGTCACTGCTAATGATATTAGGGGACGCCTCCTCTTCTTTCAGCAACGACTGCACATACCCAAACAAGTCGAAGAGCACCTCTTGACCTGCAGTTATTTCAGATAAGTATCGAACCATATTCAAGTGGATACTCCCGCCGCAGCGATAATTATCATTCGTTTGCATAACATTGGTACCACCACCGCCGCGATCGTCGTCTACATTCCACTTCCCAGACGATGTGACAAACACCATCGGTAGGAGATCAGGATACATCCCATTCTTGTAATGCACCTCCAATGTAAGTTTTGACGACGACATTGACAACGAGTCATCCACCGCTTCCCCGCCGAACGGCAGGGCGATGTACACGGACGTCGTTCCGCGTTCCATCACGATCGAGAATTCTCCCTCCTCGAGAATGGCCTCCATTGCCTCACATTCGTTTGCGGCCGCCTCCTCGTTCCGGCGTCTGTCCTCATCGACCATGGGTCCGATAGCGTCGTCGTCGAAACAACACGTCCGTTCGATGGGCAGGGGGGCAGCGCTCGTCAGGAACTTCCATAATGCATGACGTTCGCGCATCAACAGTCGTTCTGATCCCTCCATCTCTGCCGTCAAATGATCCGATGTAGAATTGCCGATGTTACGAGCGCGACAGTCCTCCGAGGTAGGAGGCTTAATCGCGTGTGCCTCTTTCGGGGTTAGGCCGAAGTATCCCGCAAATCGTAGGACGCTGGCATCGTAAACGCCAGCGTTTGTATCATCATCGCCGCCGTCGTCATCATTCTTTCGCATCGATGCGTCGCATCCGCGGCCAATCCCGCTTCCACCGTCCGAGGGGGCGGCGGGGCGGATCACGTCCAATGTCCCTCCCCGCGGATCGAATCCCACGGGCAGTTGATCCTCGTCTAGGCGTAGAGATACAAAAACATGGTTAATGGAGCATCAAACTCATGGACACTTGGCCTTGAAGTTGAAGCAAAATAAAGAAAATCTGCCTCACCTAGGCGTATGCAGAGGTATTGCAGTGCGTCCTCGTAAGCCTTCTCGAACCACCCCCCGTCGTCATTGTCAACGGTGGGAGGAGTAATAATAGCGTCGCTACCCTTCTCCTCCCTCGTTGTCGTCGTCGTTTTCGTCTCCCGATACGCTTTGTGAGCGTGAGACGGCGCAAAGCCCTCCTTCGTCAAACGACCGACCACGTACGATCGAATCGCGTCGTCGTCCCCCGGGCGATTATCGTCGTTGTCTTTGCCATCCTCCTCCTCGTCCATCTTCTCCTCGTCGTTGTCAACGAAGGTGCCGCCACTACCACTCTCCTGTCCCCCAACGAGGCAGCGCTCGATCCTCCTCCTGAACCTCGCACTCATGAATATTTCCACAGGCCTATTCGCGTCGAACATCGCCTCGCGCTTCCTTTCCTTCGCTCGTCGTTCGACGTCCCTCAACCTCCGCGCCTCGTCGACCTGCGCCTTCGTTAGGAGCACGGTCGTCGCAGGAACGATCGCGGGCTTCTTCGTTCCGCCGCCGCCGCCGCCACCGCCGTCGTCATCGACCTTGGAGGACCGATGGACCACGACGTTCGCTGCGACCAAACGCGCGTTGGCCGAGGCACCGCCGGTCGTCGTCGACGCCATCGCGTCCTGGGGAATGACGACCTCCCCCCCTAACTTTCCTCCCCCTCCGGCTCCCGTCGCCGACGACGGTGGCACAGTGGCCAGGGCCCTCGCGGCGAGGTACGTCGAGCGATACGGTTCCGGTAACGTCCTTTCGTGCGGGAGGTCGGGAAAGAGGTATATCAGACCGAGCAACGCCGCCTCCTCCTTCGCCTGCTCGTCGTTATCGACCGGATGGGCCGGCGTTAGGATCACGTCGCGATCGCGCACGTCGGACTCGTCGGGTAGGATGAGACGATAACGAAACGTAATACCGGGGGACCCTCCGCCACCTCCGCCCTCGCCCCTCCTCTTCCCCCCGCCGCCGTCGTCCTCGACCCCCTTCCCACCACCACCACCACCTCCTCCTCCTCCACCGATGCGACGATATATCGGCGTCCTCCCCCCCCCGCGCGATTGTTTCCTCAACAACGCGACTAGCATCTCCGTCGGCAATTTCTGCCACATCTTCACCTCGACGTTCCCCCCACTTGTCGTCACCCTTGGTCCGATCGATACCGACGCGACCTGTCCCGATCCCCCCTTCTGCTTGTGACCCTTGCCACCCCACGTGCCGGTTTCAACGTCCCACCTGTGTCCACGGGAGGGACGTTCGGGACGCAGGCCGCACTTGCACTCGTACGGATGATCGCACTTGCAGGTCGACGTCGACGACGAGGATTTCGACTTGGAGGAGGAGGACTTGTTCCCCCCGGGGTTTGGCCTGTTCTTGCCCATTTTCTTTTTCGTTAATGGGAGAGATGGGAGAGAGATAGTGCGTTTTATGCTGGTAGCAGTAGGAGAAACGTCGGATGATTCGGGGATCGGGAGGAGAGGAGAGGATTCAAATCATGATGCGACCTGGACCAATGTTCGTGGTTATGGAGATAGATGTGGATGATTCAGGTATTGCATCGGTAAATGACGCGTACAGCCCTGCGTCCCCTAAGCGAGGAGTCGCCTGCTGGTGAGAGGATGGGGAGTGGACAATGCTGCTCTTTTACGCAACGATGCCGTATGGTTCATCATGGTTCATCAAATCCCAATCACCATTTTATTATTCGGAGGCGCCATTCTTTCGTAAGGCTCGAAGTCGCGTCTGGCCCTCGCTCAACCAAGATCTTCTTCTTTCACTGAAAGAGACAAGAACAAAAAAAGTCTCGCGAAGATGGGATCAAGCAAATACGTCGGCGTTCCGTCGGGGACGCACCAGGATGCGCCGAAAGTGGCCGTGGCCGCCGCCGTCGACGATGGCAACTGTCCTCCATTGGCAACGGCGACGAAAGTGGACCCCCCGTCGGTCGATGAACCAACCGAAGATATTATTACCGTCACGTGGGAGAAGGGGGAGGTTCAGCCCTCGGCCTACCGCGATAAATGGTTCGCCATCGCATTCATCGCTCATCTACTTGTCGTGCTGGGTGCGGGGATGGCGTTCGGATATGCCCCATGGGCAGAAATCGTCGCGGAAGCCGAGGAGGTATCAGTCGACGTCGATGACGACGTCGATGACGACGTCGATGTCGGTAGCGAAGGCAGTCCTCACAATTCCCAAGAAGAGCTCCCGAAGGAATATTGGCTTGCGGTTGTGGCGATCGCCCTGGTGTCCGCCCCAGCTCTCTCATTCGTCGCGCTGACGATCATGAGTCGGTAAGGTCATATGTTGCCTTGGTCTCTTTGTGATGCTTAAAATTGACGCGACCATTTCACTCGAACGCTATTTGTTGTCTTGTGTCTAAAATAACCACAGGAATGCCATCCTCCTGATTCGGGCCTCTCTTTGGTTCTCAGTCGGAC
>JALLBA010000190.1:0-24709 GCA_036939675.1 Cyclostephanos invisitatus | reverse complement strand
TCATAATTCAGTAATCACCTATTTATTACAAGCATTCTTAGTCACTGTTTAGCAGGTGAAAGAAAGACCGTGCAATCTAACGTCCAGCTGCATAACGTATATGTGCACCCGTATCCGAAGTCATCTTCTTCCCTTCGACGAACATACAGATAGGTTTGAGCGGGAATGCCTCCTGCAGAGGAGGATTCGTCACATCCTGAGAGCGTAATATAGCCTTTGCGCCGGCGTCACATGCTGAATTAAGCTGGGCGGCCCGGGTCAAGTCATCCCACCGAGTGTGCTCCTCCTGGTGCGCCGCAACGTGGCGGAACTCCCGATGGAAGGATAAGCTAGTGCAGTTGACCATGATAGTCTTCAGGATGTCCGAGTGCCGGCATCGGGACGGAATACGATAGGGAGGGAGTTTAGCCACGCGGCCCATGGCGCCTATGCAGTCTGAATATATTACCGCATTTCCACCCAGACCGGGTGACACCGTTTCGACCACCAGGAAGAGCAGGTGGACTGCCATCAACCCCAGAAGTTCCCCACGATACGCATTAGCCGCCACTGATGACTCTGCAAATGCCCCAGCCAGTTGGCCCCGACCCTTAGTGCATTCCACCACAAAGGCCGAAGGCCGCAGAGCATAACTCCGGGTAATGCTCCTTGATGTAGGACCCGTCGGTCGCCGCCACTAAACTGTTGTCTCCAATGGCTTGGACAATCCACTCAGTGCCGCCTGTGACCACGAGGGCGTCCCATATCCAAGTATGTCCCCACCCACGCAAAACTTCTAAGAAGTCAGTGGGGGGGATCGGGCGGATAGGAGGAGGTGCAGTGGAACAGACTTTCTCCGTCCCCCGCGTCCCGTCCTCCACCGTGGCCATGTGGCCACACATTTTGCCGGAGCGACTGGTACGAATATGTTTGTACCTTCCCCGTCGAACATGTCCATACACTTCGACTTGGTCCCCATTTTGCCTATATAATCTGCCTCTACTCTCAACAACTCGCCACTCCCACCGTTTGTGTCCGTTTACTTTGAATACCCCCAGACTAGCCTGCGCAGGCCCATGTGAAACAACCTGCGCAATAGCCCGACACCAGAGCTCCATGTCCGGGGCGGTCACCTCCTAGCGTGGAAATTTCATCGAAGACCAGAGTTCTCCAGGCCGGCGTTTCTGTAGGTAGCATTTATCCACTGAGCCACCGCCAGCTCCTAGGATGTCCGAGAGGAAGAGAACCTGTTGGTGTTTTCTCACTCGATTTAGAATCGCGAGCTCATTTGCCGTGTATCCCCTGGCTATAATCTAGACATTAGCCAATCATCACCCTCCCGAGGGTAGCATGCCCGCAGATTATTAACCAATAGGGTAAAACCGAAGAAGCTAACCTTTTCCCAAATCCTCTTCAGCCATGACGTGGTAACCCAGTCTCCAAAGTGCTCATAGGAGACTTGAAAGGGTTGGAATGAAAGGCCCAGGTCCAACACCAGGAATTCCAGCGAGGTCTGCAGCTCTGTGCCGATAGCAGTCCGACAGCCGTAATGCATGAGCAGTTTATTAGCCTGCTCGAGCGTTGCCTCCACCCCAGGGTGTGGGAAGCCTGCGCCATAGAATCCGTGATCTAGCTGCCGGATGCCCCGATTGGCCTTAATTACAGTCCCCCCAAGGGGCAGCATTTTTCCATACAGAGGCATCATAACCGAGTCCAACTCCGAGAGTGTGGCCATGCTACAACAGAGGCCATATTTGACCGATGGCCACATCTGACGATCCACACTAAATCACGTCATTCCACGATGGAGTCGGCCGGCAGTCAGCGAGTCAAACCATTTCTGAGCTTTTTCTTTCATCTGTCAGAGACTGCCAGTACTATTCCCGAAGGGACAGGTAGTTATGCCGAGGGTTTTCTGTGCATTATCAACCGCAATGTGTGAAATCGGGGCCATTGTTCCATCCGGTAGTGGGACGAACACAGCAGCGCCCTCATCCTCATGATGTGCGACGTATTGCCACCCCCTTTTCTGTGTCCACGCGAAATCTATCAAGTGGTAAAAGCACTTTTCGGGTTTAAGGGTCCCGCCAGTGGCTATCAGCAGGCGGCCCCAGTTCTCAATAGCCCGCTGGATCGCTGCATGGACTTCCACAATCGACTCCTCTGCATCCATGTTAATGTGTAGCAAATCCGCATCGTCGACGTAGAGTATAGCCGACAGGCTGCGGCGTACTAGGGACATCGGTGCCGTGAAATGCGCACCGTGTCCTTATGCACCGTGTGCCCATAATATTACAATACTAATCGCACACCACCCTGCGGGAGCAGCCCCGTTGCCTTGACCAAGTCCCTGCGTCTTAATTTCGATTGAGGAGCTGGCAAACATCTTCGAGTCCCCGTACGCCGTTCGCAGAAAGAATTTCATCTCTTGAATCATTTTCAGCATGGCAGAGACTGCAGTGCTTTCGACTCCAAAGGATTGAAAGATAAGCGATGCCATGGCGTGAGCAATCCGATCGTAACAGTTGGACGCATCTAAGGAAGCGATAGCAGCCGGGGTGCGCATCTGGCGGGCGATATCATAGAATAACGTTTTCGCCAGGCCGCCATCGTCGACCGTGCGGTTTTGTTCGCTGAAGATTTCTTCCGGGATGAGTTTATACCGTCGTGCATTGTCCATCATCCGGACTCTGTATACCTCTTTGTTCATTGCGTTGAAGTCTACCTCCATTAAAAGAATTGCCCGTAGCTTAGAGACGAGTCGTACGCCAAATATTTTTCCAACATCACCGAGAGACCTTTCGACCATTGTTCCAGCGCAATTCCCTTCTTCAGGGCAAGCAAGACCTGCAATGCGTGGAATTGGGAGATATAGTCGCAGTCCGTACCTGCAATGTAATGTCAAAAATGTAAGCTGGATATGGATGAGGATGTGTCCTCCTTCACTGTCCTCCACTGTTGTTTCCAGTGATGAGGCCGTTAACCGAGTCCGACGGCACCTTCCCCCGGATATGCGCAATCTCCTCGAACAGATCCTTCGTGGCGGCATCCATCTCCGGCGGAAAGTCATACGTTCCATCCAGGACAGATTGGGCAATAGGAGAGGTGGCGCAGTATTCAAATTGGCCGCGGAGTGCTCCTTGACAGATCGGAGCCTCCTCCGCTAGGTTATAACGCTTATGATGAACCTCGTTGAAAATTGCTTCCTGCACTTCCTCTTCAGTCTCGAAGTCCAGCACCCCTCCAGCCCCATCTTCGACTTGCACCACCCGCACACTTTGACCGCGTACGTGTTTCCTGAGAGCATAATTGAGACGGCGCCAGAAAGCTTTGTCCTTTTCTTGTTTGATAATAGCAAGGATATTTCGTTCTGCTGTCTCATCCGCTCGGTCCTGTGCCGCTTCGAGACAATTTGTCAGATGTTGCCGCCGGTGGCATTGCCCGTGTTTTTGAAAGTAATTACACTTCTCTTTACAGATCACCAGGCGTAGTTTGATGTCTTCTACGGTGAGCTGGAATGGAGCGTTGATTTGGCATCGCCTTGCGGTGCGGCATAGATTGCCGTAGTTCCGTAGTTTTCCATTATGCCACCGTAAAAGGGAGCGGTAGACTTGGCACTGTCGGATCCATAACGAGGCTTCCGGAGAGAAGGGAATCCGACCGGACTTTATCTGGCGACATTTCTTCTCCGCGTGTTTCATATACGCCTCCCCCTCCTGGTCTAGTTTATTAAGCATCTGAGCCATCTCTGACGTAGAAGCGCCCGACAGAGCCACAGCCTCCATGCATTCCAAGAGCCGATGTCGTAGGATATTCTGACGGAGTGACTTATTATACCGATCTGCACAGCCATAAATCTTTGTGTTGAGTCGACGCAGCATGGGACGGACCACTGTAGTCGTGCCTGAGCCGGCCAATGTAGTGGTGGCGAAGTCGATTACAAAGAGTCGGTGATCCCCTACGCCAAACCCGACAGGCATCACACATGCGTTAGTCATAGTGATGTCGCCGGTTTCCCAAACCCCGTCGATAGGCTCACTTCCACGAAAGTACGTTGCACCGAGCTGCCGCGCAGTGAATTCCCCAACTACCTCCTTCATGCCAAGACCGTCCAGTTCTGTTTATTGCCACCCCAGTCCTCCACGATAGATATTTTCATTAGCGTCCAAACACAGGATAAGCCGCTCACCGTCCCTGCGCCATTGCTTCATCTGACGAAGGAGATCCTCCTGAAAGCGAGCACGAGGACAGGTGTCATCTTTCATTTTGTTGATCAGGTGTCGGCGATGTTGCTGGTATACCGTGCCTGAGTCCTTCCTCTTATTTATGCATGGGGAATATCCGCAAATGACTCTAGTAACAATCCTATCTTCTCCAGCGAACCTCATATACGTCCAGTGACCCAGGCCAAGATCGTCGTGGCCTGATCCCTCAGGATCATACTGCTGTAACAGGTTGCCATAGCTCATCACTGCTGTGCCACCCTCTTGGTATTTTCCAACAGACTCGTGGACATTGTGAGACGCGATCGCTCGTAAATCCGTCTCCCCCCATTGAACATTTGGCGGAAGCCATTTCGATTTGCCTTATGCCATAGATTGTGACGATGTTCGTTATAGCAGACCACGTCGGCTTGGAGGTCATCAATGACCCTCCGAGCCTTTTCTAGTTTCTCATTTTTGCTCGATAGCGTCGATTGCAGCCCATTGAGGTTTTCATAAATAAGCCGCGTGATCCCCTCTCCCTTCCTCCCCGGCGGCATTACATGTACCTCTAGAAGATAATCTGACACCTCCCTAATTTCATTTCTTAGTTGTTCTTGTACAATTACTCGACTCTCTTCATCATCCCCTGCGATGGGACACTGAACAGTCCCCGTCTCATCAATAGCCTCATCCATAAGGCGTTCGTCCTCCAACTCTTCGTAGGATTTGCTGCATTGATAACGGAGCGCTCGATGGTCCAGCGCGGTCATCTCATTTTGATGGAGAGTCACTCCCAGTCGCCCCCGCTGTTAATGTATCGGCGAGTTCTATACTCATCAATCAATTGGATACGGTGGTTGCTTTCATGTAAATTCCTAAATTGACATGCACGTTGCTGGCTCCGCTGACGTTTAGCTGCGCCAACCCCCCCACACGAACCACTTGACGTCTCTGTCCGCTTCGCCCTCCCCGTGGTGTAGGGAGGGTAGCTGGAGCGGACTATCTGCCGCTGGCCGGCGTGGATTGCTCTTCCTCAACACTAGAGGTATCTACGGACAATTTGTCGGAGGACGACGAGTTGTCATCACTCCCCTCACTCTCTTCGTCGGAGGAGGCGTCATCTTTGCTGGAAGCAATCTCAATCACCGGCTGATCGGCAGTTAAGGGGTTGGCTGCGGAGGCCAAGTTACCTGGGCGCAGTTCGACACGTGGCTCGGGTATGTTGTCGTATTTCCCCTCATTTGCACCATGCACAGTTTGGACACTGTGAGCGCTGCCGAGTTGAAAACACATTTCGGGTGCAGTGTACGCCTTCTTAGTCGTCTTGCTGGTATCGGCCGCCAATTTCTCGGCAAGGATGTCCTGGAAGAAAGGGAGAGACCGTACATCAGAAAGCACACCATCCTGTTCCTCATCGCGAGGAGTGATGAGGATGTGCGTGGCAATATCATACGTGCATAGGGGCGCCTCCGTCATCAGCCCAGCCTCCATGGATCTGCGGAGGAGGGACTTAGTGAAGAGGACCGAAGCGCCAAACGTGGGGAGTACGTGATACAGATAGCCCGCTGGCTGTTTGTTGAACATTTCAAAACTACTCTCAGCGAGCGGAGTGTTTGGAATGATCATATCCACTGGACCCTGGGGCCCACGCTGATGCAGCTCAGCACACATGGGGTTGCCATCTGGCAATTTCAGATATTTTAGGAGGGTCTGGCATAGGGAGAGGCGTTCAATTACATTCCCCGAATTAGGACATGTCACCTCAGCTGACGCTTCAAGGTCCGTGATGCCGTGGCACTGGACACTAGCGAGACTCATATTGTAATTCGTGTGATCCTGAGACATCCGCACGAAATTGCTAATGTCCCCTTTTGGAGAATCCCAATCCACTGTTTCCGTGATGTGCGTGTGTCCGCCCCAAATGCGGGCTGCCAGTTTGTTATCTTTGATGTAGCTGATTAACGCGCGTAGGAATGGATGTCCTTTGTATTGCATTCAATTAGATGCGCACGCCGTGCTTCCTGCATCTCACGCAAGTAGCCGCTAAAACTGTTGCCGGATTGTCCTGGGAGTTTCGGGATGCCACGACGGATGTTGATGTCTGGGAGAGGGGAATTCTCGAATTCATCAGGAAGAGTGTAGTCGTCTTTCATGCCCTGAAGGGCTTCCTCGAGAAGGGAAGTCAATTCGCCACGGATAGTTGCAATGTCGTTGAATGTGTAAAGAAAGTATATAATGAATGGGGTCGTCGTTTCTTCGCACTGGAGTTGCTTCTTCCAAAAATAAAACCCCCCTGCACGACCAAATTCGTGTGCCACGCGGGAGGTGATGATATCTGGTTCTACATCTGTTGAAAATACCATCGTCGGGTATACGCTAGGATCGAGGGTATCAGGCTCATCTTTCCCGTTCCTTCCCTTCCGGAAAGCCTTCGCATTGCGCCCCACCGGAGCATACGCCAAGAAAACAGTCATGTTGGTGCTCATTTCCGACTTGGAGCCGAGCGGCTTGGCGCCCCCAGACTCATCGACCGCGTGCATAATTGCCAGAGGGTCGACCAGCTGAATCCTTTCAAGGAGATTCCCGATGTGCTTTACGTAGGCGCTATATTTGTCCTCGCCCTTGAGTTCAAGCCCTGCCTTGTAGAACACTCGCTCAAATTTGTAATCCTTCGCAGAGGATGCTGTTGTGACCGGGTGTATTGCGAATGAGCTCTGTTTGAGGCACAAACCACTGCGATCGCGCTTTGTCGGTTTATCATCTTTTGTAGCGTTGCTTTTTTCACTTTCTTCTTTTTGGGAGATTTCACATTGTCATTGACCTGTTCTTCCTCCATTGCTGTGCCATTTTTTTTCGCCTGCATCTCAATTTCCTGGCCTATATGGCCGGTGAGGAGTGAATTGAGATTAGGCGCGGCGGGAGGGGAGACAACGGAAGGTCGAGGGTCCGAGTTTACCACATCGTTGTGGCTTCCTTTGTTTGCCAATCCCCTGTCCATCTCCTTCTGAAGAATCGCGGCAGCCATTGCCTCGTCTTCCTGGCGGCGCCTCGCGGCATCGTTAGCACAAGTAGTCCGGGTGGGCATAATTCGTGATGGGCACTGGGAGGACGATGGAAAAGAGAAATAGAACGCGACCAGGAAGGCGACGATGGAGACAAGACTGATGATTGTACACCTCAGTTTGTGTGCTGTTGTTCGTTTCATGGTTGATTGGTGATTATTTTAGGAATACGCAACTGCTGAGTCAAAAATTTAGGGGGTATCCGTTGGGATTTGATGGCTTTTTGGCTAGCACTTGTGTTATTGTTTTCCTGTTTTCTTTTGGTTTTACGCACCTCTAAAACGTAGCGCGGGGAGTATTTTTGGGGTGTTTGTGACGACAATGACGATACAGCTGGACGGTGATGTGCTTCGAGGCTTTTGTCGGCAACCGCTGCAGGCACAGAGTCGTGGGAACAATCCAAAGGTGTGAAATAATTTTGTTGATATTGCCGTGCCCTATTTGATGATGGGGGACCCAGCTTGATTATAGATTGTATTTAGTTAGTGTTGAGTAATTCCTACGTAGAAGTCATGTAGACTGTGGTACAAAAGGAAGCAAAGTAGTTGTTGATAGTGACTTGTCTAAACAAAAAGTGTCTCAGCTTCTTCCGAATTGATCGCCGTACCCCGCTGATCGAGAGCATGCTGTAATATATCTTCATCATGCATTGATCTAGCTCGGCAAAGCTTGCTGTAATACTGCTTATTCCGAATTCTACTCCTGGCCAGAACTGCTTGTCCAGTAGAAACCAGAAGTTGTGGCGGTGTATATGTCCTCCTCTTGCTTTGTTGATCCATTTCTGTGCCTTTTCTCTCATTTGCTGAAGCGCCCCTTCGCTGTTGCCAGTAGGGCATGTCATCTCTCCAAGTGTTTTCGTTGACGTAGACGCTGGGAGATGATTGATCCTTGCAGTTGACCCGTCGGCGAGCGGAATTGAGATTTAGAGGTTGTTCAAGGTTTCGTTCAGCTCATATTTCCAACTCCCATCTGGACTCCATGAGAACGATATGATGTGATAGAAGCACTTAGCTGGTTTCAATGCTCCACCAGTTGCAATCAGAAGGTGCCCCCAACTGATGATACTTTCTTGCAAGGCACGATGGGCTTCTTCCCTCATCTCAGACTTATTGAGGTCGAAGTGCTCTATGTCCGTATCATCGACAAACAGAGATCTTGCTAGGTGAATGGTTTTATTGGTGATAGGAGATCGCAGATATGGTCCATGCCCTTTTCATTTGTGCGCGTTGATCATTGCGATGCTATTGACCGTCCATCCCACGGGTGCCGCGTCGTTTCCTTGACACATCCCCTGAGTCTTTATATCTCCTGTCGCGCTCGCGTATGTCACCGAATCCCGTCCGCAAGAAAAATTTCACATCCTGAATAGTGGTAAAAATTGATTCACACGCTTCCTTTTTAACCCCCAGCACTTCAAAGACGAGTGATGCGATAGGGTGGGCGATGCGATTGTAGCATTTGTCTGCGTCAACCGCACTTATTCCTGCCGGCAATCTTGTTTACCTAACGATATTGTAGAACAAAACTTTTACCAAAGTGCCATCATCAGCGAGGCGGTTTTTCTCACTGTAGATTTCTTCTGGCATCAAATTGTGCCTTCTAACATTATCTAGCATTCGATTGCCATATACGATCTTGTTTGTTGCATTGAAGTCTGCCTCCATTAACAATATCGATCGCAATTTGGTGATCAAGGCACATCCGAAGAGTTTTTCCAGCATCACAGACAGGCCTCTAGCCCACCGCTCTAGTACGACCCCGTTGTTTATAACGAGGGTAGATTTTAAGGCATGCAGATGGGCGATTTGCTCTGATTCACATCCCGCGATATAGTGTCCAAAATGTAATCCCGATTCTGATGATGACGTAGCTTCGCATCTTCCCCTCCATTGCATCTTCCAGGCATTGCTTGTTATTGATAAATTTAAAGAGTCCTTTGGTACTTTCAGGTGTATTCTTGTGCATTCCTCGCAGATTTCTTTAGTGGCTGTATCAAAATTGTTGGGATAAATATAAGTTCCGTTTAAGATTCTTTCCGCTGTTACCGTTGCAGCATTGTACCCAAAGAGACCACATAATCTCCCGTTGCATGCTGGCGCTGCCTCTGCCAGAGTGAAACGCTTCCGGTGAATGTTATTAAAGATTGTCTCCTCGACCGACACCTGTGGGGTGTGTTCCGTGAGTGTTCCTTCCTCTGCATTCTCGGCTAGCACTCGTCTGACCGACCCATTCCTTGCCTTTCCCATAACATAGTTGATACCCCACCAGAAACTTCTATCCTTCTCCCTTTGAATGATCTCTAGTATCTCTCTCTCCTTCTTGCTATCCTCCTTGTCTCGAGCTCGAGTCAGGCAATCATTTAAATGCTTGCAACGATAGTGTTTTCCGTTTTTTCTGTAATGATCACACCGATGTATGCACACTTTCAATCTCAACAGGATGTCCTCCATTTTGAGTTCGAAGCACCTCTTTATACCACATCGTCTTGCGGTCCGCTTCAGATTGCCCCGATTCCTTATTAGTCCCTCGTGGTATCGTATGAGCAATCGATATACCTGAGTGCATTGAATCCATAGAGCTGCTTCAGGCGAGAAAGGGATACGACCAGATTTGATCCGCCGACATTTCTTCTCCGCGTTAAGAATGAGATTTTTGCTTTGCATAACAATCTTATTCAATTCCCTCTGGGTCAATTTACGCTTTGTATGTCCGCAGGCTTGCAACTTGTCAAGCTTCTCAAGAATCCGGTGTTTTTTGATGTTTGCCTCCAGCCAAGTGACGTATTTCTTTGTTGCTCCGCTTGAGACTTTGGTGTTCAGCCTCCTTTTGGAGTGTCTCTGAACACGGAGCGGTGTCGTCCTGACGATAATTGATTCCTGAAAGTCAATGACAAACATCCAATGGTCACTAACCCCATACCCCGCCGGCATAATGCATGCATGGGTCACATTGATATCCCGCATTGCCCAGAAGCCATCGATCGGCTTGCTCCCGCGGAAAAAGGTCGGTCCAATCCTCTTGCCTGTGAAATCCCCAACAACGTTGCTCATGTTCAGTCCATGAATGTCAGTGAGGGATCGGCCAATGACTTTACGATAGATGTCTTCATTTGCATCCATACAAACTACCAACCGGTCGCCCTCCTCTCGCCACTTGGACAGCTGAGCGGTTAAGTCTTCATGAAACTTCTTTTGTGGGCATGCGAGATCCTGCTGTGTGGTGATAAGGAATCTTCATTGTTGTTGATATGAGGTGCTGCTGTTTGTCTTGTTGTTACCACACGGGTTGTACCCGCTGATAATACGGGATCGCATTCCTTCCCCTTGTAGTGTCATGACCGACCATCGTCCTAGACCTGTAGGGTCTTTTCTGCTCTCGTTTGGATCCAAATGTTGAGTTAGATGTCCAAAAAGGATTAGACTCGTTCCTCCTTGCTGGATCCTTCCTACGTTCTCATCTACATTGTGTGCAGTAATAGACTGGATTGCTGATTCGCCACCCTTGAAGAGCTGATTAAAGCCGTTGATGTTCTTCTTGTGCTTATAGTTGATCTTGTGTTCGCAGTACGCCGCAACGTCAATCTCGAGTTCGTCGTGCAGCTCCTTCATCCTCTCCACTGTCTCATTGTCGCACAATTGCGTATTTAGCCCATCTACGTTCTCGTAAATAAGTCGTACCGTGCCCTCCAATTTCTTTGGAGGGGTAAAACCGTGGACCTGGAGAACCTTTTCCTGTACAGGTATTGCATTTATTTCCTCCATTTCTTGTTGTAATGCATCGTTTTCTTTATACAAATTAAGCCCGGTCAGGTCTAACATGCCCATTTCATCTATTGCGCAGGTTCGTGCATCCTTGCTGACATGTCGGGCTACACATATGTTGTTTGCCCGGTGCGACAAGGCCTCGAGGACTGAAATATGGTTCGTAAAATTCATCCGTTCTTTCCGCCTCACCGTGCTCACTTCCCCATTTACATTTACTAATTGAATCACTTGCCGAAGCTCTCTATGCTTACGAAAAATACTCGCACAGCGGCAAAAGCTTTAGTGTGCGTAAATAGATCGTAACTAATTAATGAGCTATTTCTGCAACTCTTCACTTTTGAAAACCTGCGAAAATTCAAAACTCGAAACTGGGAATTTAAAATTCCCACTCCTCGCTGCTCTCTCTACTGGCTATGTGACCGTACGTAGTACATGTCTAACACACCCTTGCAGTAGAGAGACTACTGACGTAGGATAATATGAATTTTTGTGCTGACTTTTTGTGGTCAGAATATTTACCTTTTTGTGAAGCTCTAAGAGTTGACTGAAAGGTGTGAGGAATACTGGTCGCATGTTGCAATGATGTGCTGCTGGATGATGCTTCATCCAGTAGTCGGCATAGTTTGTGGGGCCGGGGCGCCAATAAAATCGGAATTGTTTTTGTGTGCTGCGATCTCGCAGCCAATGAAAATGCATATCCATGGCTTTGGTACGTTTTGGTTGCACTCGTTTGTTGATGATGCCTTCGGCGGTTGAATTATCAACTTGAACGGGGGTGCTCGGTTGTATGTGTCCCATTTCTTCTAGAATGATGCGTTCCTCAACTGCTTTTCGTGCGTTAATATACATGGCACCCAGTTCAGCTTCGGCTGCTGATGACATAACACCCTTAATAATTTCAGCGACGTTGTAAATTGCGCCGTTGTTGGGGGGGAAAGGGACGTTTTCAGATAGGAAATGATGGCCGCCGGCTCGACTGCGGGCTTCCTCTTCGTTGAGGTAGCTCGCGTCGCTATGGACAGCAAGGACCATGTCGCTTTTGCGATATGTGAGAACTGCTGGTTCTTGAGTGGCGAGATAGTCCAAAATTTGTTCGCCTCGTTGCGAGGTATTGACGGTCGGTTTCGATTGTTTTGCCGCAATTGCACTGAGGGGGGTGAGGATCGTTCCATTGACACCGCGTCCATACCATAAAAATTTTCCGGTGAGTTTCTGAATGTGCTTCTTCTCTTCGTTGCCAACAGGTTCCGATTCATCGTATTCTGCAAATTGTTGCTTGGCTCCGTATTTTGGTTGAACGTGCGGATACGGTGATTGTTGGCGTTTTGTGGGAATAGCATTGTCGAATTGTCGGAGCGCTTTGTCGAGGTAAGGTTTCATCGAGAGGTGCACCTTTTTATTCGTGTAATCCCAATCGAGCTCAATTTTTACTAATTCTTTTCCGTCAGGGTCAACTTTTATGTTGTAATATTTCTTGAGAGTGGCGGATAGATGGTCCAGGTCGTTTTTTGTGAAATATTTAATGCCGAAGTCATCAACGATAAGAACAAATTGCGTTGGACGTGTCTTGTGTTTCCAAAGGGCTGGGACAAGGGGGCTCTTGTAGTACCCGTCTTTGTTGAGACGTTCTTCAAGTTCATCGTGGCTGTTCGAGCCCGATTGAGGTAAGCCATACATGCCTCATACGACTTTGAAATAAACCCAGTCATTTAATGCTTTGTCATGCAGCTTGTACTCGTTTATGATTTCGTCGGGAATGTCGGTCAATTTTACTCTGCCGTATTCGGGTCGCTTGAGGGGCGTCATCAGATAAAAATTGGATAGGTCGGCCGTGGCAAATTTGGCTCCATCGGTCGAAATGACACTGTTCAAAAGATTTTGATCAGTAGTAGATCGGCAGTTGGGGTACCGACATCGTCGGGATAGTGGATGAGGTTGCCGCCGAGTGTGGCTCTGATGCGGTGGGGTTCATCTTTCTCCGTGCGAATGGACGCAACAAATTTTATGTAAGTGACGTCCTTGAGTCTTTCATGCGGGATTTCCATTTTGTGGACAAAGAATATGGTGTTCGTGCCTTTAATACGTCCGCCCACACCTTGTGCTAATCTGCCGAATTCATTTGCGCCTGCCTTGGTCCAAATTTCTTTGTGTTTGGGGTCTCGCAGCAACTGACCCGGTGTCGAAGTCAAGGACTGGATTGGCGGATTCTCGTCGTCGTTGAAGTACACGTTCAGCAATGGATGACGACAGTGTTCCTCTTCTTCTTTTGACTCTGTCGGCTATCGATTCAGTTGGGATGACTGTTGGTTGCTTGAGGATGGATCTTGGTGATGCAACAATCAATCGGGGTGGCGGAGCCGCATCAGTCGGTATTTCTTCGTTGCGGTCGAAGTCGAACTGCACCCTTGGAGGTGTGTCGACCTGCACCCTTGGAGGTATGTCAACCTGCACCCTTGGAGGTGTGTCAATCCGCACCCTTAGAGAATGGGCTTGGAGTGGTATTTGATTTCCGGGGCGGAGTGCGTTGGTGAGTCCTTTGATCGCATCGATTTGTGTGTTACTGCCACATTTTTTGTCGCCTTTGATTGCATTTGAGAGATCCTGGATCGCTTTTATTACCAGATCCTCAGTCGTTAATGTTGGCTGCGTGATGTGCTTGTGCTTGAAGTAGACGGTGTCGGAGATTCGTTTTGCTCGTGTGGCTTTTACGAATATGTTGTGGCATCGGTAGTGGTCTGGGGACGTTGTTAGATACCATCCATCGCTCGAATGCTCACCCCATGACTTGCGCCTGTCCGGTTTGTTGTGGAATTGTACAGCACAGCCCATGGGAGCTAGTGGCATGCGGTTGTAGTCGAAGTTGCCGTGGTGGTATGTGTATGCCAAGACATTGGGTGCCACGTGCCATTGCCGGAGGAGATTCAGTAAGTACAATTTGTGGTACCAACTTGTGCCACTGATGGATTGGGAAGTCGTCGGATACGCCGGCCAGGACAGAAATAAAATGGCCCTTGTAAGTTTGGATCGCCCGTTCTGCAATGTTTCTTCGGTGCATGTCCGCCGGTGTTTTCTCAACGCGACAACCATTCATCCGAATTGCTTCTAAAAATTCGGCAGGTGCTTCGTTGTCGAGAATGTGCCAATTAGGGCAGATGACTCCGGTGGCTTTCCACCGTGCATAGATTCGTTTGTAGGCTTCGGTAAGTTCTCTGGCTGTTCTTGACTTTATCGGTTCTGCGTCTATGTAGTTCCTGTCTAATTCCACTGCCACCATTGTGTACTTGTGTCCACTGGCGGAAGTGATTGGAAAACGACCAGTCTGATTGGTGTACATTGCTTTTTTGGTCATGTCAAACACTCGTAAGTAGACGTCCTTGATTTTTATCCCTGGCGTTGGCTTTGGGTGAGTCTCAGCCTCGAGCATTGCGTCCTTGTCAATCACCTTCGTCGATCTAACGCCTTGTCGTGATTGTTTCATGTGGCCCTTTTGAGTTTCATCGGACTCGGGAAAAAACTTGTTGACGTTATCAGCTAACATGCCCGGGAAGGTGACGAGGTTCTTGTTGCGAATGGCTTCGAGCAGAGTTGGCTTCGTCGGTAATCCGAGTGTGGAGTGTCCAAAACGGATGACCTCTTTTGTTGAGGGTAGTTCGTAGACGTTTAATGCTTTCTCTTCCGAGAGCGGCATTGTCCACAAGCCTCCTTTGTCTCGCCATCCTTGGAGTAACGGTGGTTTGTTGAGGACAAGTTTAAGGCTGTCATTGTCGTGGACAGTGGCTCCTTGCAGGTAAGGATGAAATACTGTTGTATATCCTTGGTCCGCCAATTGTCTGACGCTCATTAGTGCCTGCGTAGCCATTTCAGGTATGACGATTGCTTCCCGAGCTCCGGCGTTGAGTTGCGTGAGCGGCAGGAGGGCTGTATGTGTTGCTTTCATGATGTGGCCATTGGCGGTGGACACCGATTTAGATGATGGACCGGTAAGTTCAAATCCGTCTGACAATCGGACAAAATTGCTTGTTGCGCCCGAATCTAACATGGCCTCTTTGATGACGTTGTCGAAGGCCTGCTTGTCGGCTCGGCGAACGTTCTTTATTGCGTTCCTATTTTCGATTCGTCTTGCCCAATGTTGCATAACCTTTGAGGGGGGGCGGGGACGGTCGGCTGACTCAACAATCAATCGGGCATGTTCGTTCAACAGTGCACTCTTGATTGGGTCAGGTGGTTCGGTAGTTGGTGGAGAGATGGGCCCAGCGGCTACCAGGTAAGAGAAACCCTTAGTTATTTTATGGATTTCAACATTACCCGGCTGTCACTGCTCAATGTGCTCATCCTCCGGACACCGTCAAGTGATTTTGACGGACGCCCAGTTCATCGGCCTTAGAGTCTTGTTGGCGTCAAGTTCCCAGCACTTGTCGTGGTTTGCATGCTTCTTCTTGCAATGGGGGCATTCGGTGCGGAGTTTGTGGGGTGTTTTGGGTGGGGCGACAGCGGCGGGTGTGCCTGCTGCTGGCATCGAGGAGATGAGTTTCTCGAACATGGCTATCATGTTCTTCATCTGTTCCACTTTCTGTGCTTGAAGCACATTTGCTACCTCGGCGATGACCATGGCTTGAGCCTTGGCGTCCGATATTTTGTCCTCTGTCGCCTTGTTTGCGATGCCCTTTCCTACAGATCCGGCGGTCGACCTGTTCCGTTTGACCATCTTAGTGAATTCATTTTGAATGTAAATCCGGAAGTTGGGGAAGGTCTTGTTGGCTGAAAGTTTGGCGTGCCATTCTCGCATTGCTGCATCGAACTGACCAGAGGTTTGGTAAGTCGAAATGGCATACGAGAGGCGCAGCTCGGGTTGTTTGGGAATGTTGTGGCATTCCAACTGACGCTCATATTTGTCCGCTCGTGCGAACATCGTTACAGGTGCTTCAACCCCATCCCACGGCTCCAACATCTTGGTGTTGAGGTCCGTGATTTCGAGGTCGTCCAAATCGCCCCCGGCGTCACGAAGTAGCTCGAGGAGTTCCAATGGCTCTACGGCTTGGTATCCGATGTCTTCGTCGTGCTTCTCGGAGATCCATTCTTCGTCGATTGCTTTCACAATGGCCTGGCGAGCCCATGCTTCGCATGCCATGTAAGTTTCAAATTCGATGACTTCCGCTCTGTGTTCGCGACTTCTCTCTCACGAAGTTTCTTGTCGTCACTTGCGGTTGCCGGGTATGCCCCAGGGTGAATTGGTCGATCGAGTTTGGTGCCCTTGGAGAGTACAACATATCTACTTTCTGGGACAACAATGCCGATGTGTCCTAGTTTGCCTCCCCCGTTTGCGGTAGAGATGGTTACTAGCGCAGCGGTCAGTTGCGTCGTGAGTTTGTTGATGTCGTCATCAGTTGGTTGCCCGTTGATCTTGGTGATTTCGAATGCTTGGAGAGCATTGAACACGTCCTGGAGGATGCCCTGCGTTGTATTTATTCAGATTAGTTGCGATTGCTAGACAGCGGCAAAAGCTTTAGTGTGCGTAAATAGATTGTAACTAATTAATGAGCTATTTCTGCAACTCTTCACTTTTGAAAACCTGCGAAAATTCAAAACTCGAAACTGGGAATTTAAAATTCCCACTCCTCGCTGCTCTCTCTACTGGCTATGTGACCGTACGTAGTACATGTCTAACACACCCTTGCAGTAGAGAGACTACTGACGTAGGATAATATGAATTTTTGTGCTGACTTTTTGTGGTCAGAATATTTACCTTTTTGTGAAGCTCTAAGAGTTGACTGAAAGGTGTGAGGAATACTGGTCGCATGTTGCAATGATGTGCTGCTGGATGATGCTTCATCCAGTAGTCGGCATAGTTTGTGGGGCCGGGGCGCCAATAAAATCGGAATTGTTTTTGTGTGCTGCGATCTCGCAGCCAATGAAAATGCATATCCATGGCTTTGGTACGTTTTGGTTGCACTCGTTTGTTGATGATGCCTTCGGCGGTTGAATTATCAACTTGAACGGGGGTGCTCGGTTGTATGTGTCCCATTTCTTCTAGAATGATGCGTTCCTCAACTGCTTTTCGTGCGTTAATATACATGGCACCCAGTTCAGCTTCGGCTGCTGATGACATAACACCCTTAATAATTTCAGCGACGTTGTAAATTGCGCCGTTGTTGGGGGGGAAAGGGACGTTTTCAGATAGGAAATGATGGCCGCCGGCTCGACTGCGGGCTTCCTCTTCGTTGAGGTAGCTCGCGTCGCTATGGACAGCAAGGACCATGTCGCTTTTGCGATATGTGAGAACTGCTGGTTCTTGAGTGGCGAGATAGTCCAAAATTTGTTCGCCTCGTTGCGAGGTATTGACGGTCGGTTTCGATTGTTTTGCCGCAATTGCACTGAGGGGGGTGAGGATCGTGCCATCGACCCCGCGTCCGTACCATAAAAATTTTCCAGTGATTTTCTGAATTTGTTTCTTCTCTTCATCGCCGACAGGTTCTGATTCATTGTATTCTGCAAATTGTTGCTTGGCTCCATATTTTGGTTGCACATGCGGATATGGTGATTGTTGGCGTTTTGTGGGAATAACATTGTCGAATTGTCGGAGCGCTTTGTCGAGGTAAGGTTTCATTGAGAGGTGCACCTTCTTATTCGTGTAATCCCAATCGAGCTCAATTTTTACAAATTCTTTTCCGTCGGGGTCAACTTTGACGTCGTAATATTTCTTGAGAGAGTTGGACAGATGGTCCAGGTCGTTTTTCATGAAGTATTTAATGCCGAAGTCGTCGACGATAAGAACAAATTGCGTTGGACGTGTCTTGTGCTTCTAAAGGGCCGGGACAAGGGGGCTTTTGTAGTACCCGTCCTTGTTGAGACGTTCTTCGAGTTCATTGTGGCTGTTCGAGCCCGATTGAGGTAAGCCATACATGCCTCGTACGACTTTGAAGTACACCCAGCCATCTATTGCTTTCTCATTCAGTTTGTACTCGTTTATGATTTTGTCGGGAATGTCTGTCATTTTTACTCTGCCGTATTTGGGTCGCTTGAGGGGTGTCATGAGGTAAAAGTTGGATAGGTCAGCCGTGGCAAATCTGGCTCCATCGGTCGAAATGACACTGTTCAAAAAGATTTTAATCAGCAGTAGATCGGCAGTTGGGGTACCCACATCGTCGGTATAGTGGATGAGGTTGCCGCCGAGAGTGGCTCTGATGCGGTGGGGTTCATCTTTTTCCGTGCAAACGGACGCAATAAACTTAATGTAAGTGACGTCTTTGAGTCTTTCTTGCGGAATTTCCTTTTTGTGGATAAAAAATATGGTTTTCGTGCCATCAATACGTCCGCCCACACCTTGTGCTAATCTGCCAAATTCATTTTCTCCTGCTTTAGTCCAAATTCCTTTGTGTTTGGGGTCACGCAACAACTGACGATATTCAAGTAGTTTGCCGGTGTCAAAATCGAGGACTGGCTTAGCGAATTCTCGACGTCGTTGGGCCACACGTTTAGCAATGGATAATGATGGTATTCCGCGCCTCCGTTTGACTCTATCGGCTATCGATTCAGATGGAATGATCGTTGGTTGCTTGAGAATGGGTTTTGGGGACGTAACAATCAATTGGGGTGGGGCCGGACTTGCATCAGGGGGTATTTCTTTGTTGCTGCTGATGTCAAACTGCACCCGTGGAGGTGCATTGAGCTGCACCCTTGGAGGTGCTGCAATCTGCACCCTTGGAGCTGCCTCAACGTGCACCCTTGGAGAATGGGCATGGAGTGGCATTTGATTTCCAGGGCGAAGCGCATCGGTGAGTCCATTGATTGCGTCCATTTGTGTGTTACTGCCAAGCTTGCTGCCGCCTTTGATTGCATTTGAGAGATCCTGAATTGCTTTGATTACCAGATCCTCAGTCGTTAATGTTGGCTGCGTGATGTGCTTGTGTTTGAAATAGACTGTGTCGGAGATTCATTTTGTTCGTGTGGCCTTGACGAATATGTTGTGGCATCGGTAGTGATCTGGGGACGTCGTTAGGTACCATCCGTCGCTTGAATGCTCACCCCATGATTTGCGTCTGTTTGGTTTGATGTGGAATTGTACAGCACAGCCCATGGGAGCAAGTGGCATGCGGTTGTAGTCAAAGTTGCCGTGGTGGTACGTGTATGCTGAGACATTGGGTGCCACGTGCAATTGTCGGAGGAGATTCAAGGTAAGTACAATTTGTGGTACCAACTCGTGCCACTGATGGATTGGGAAGTCGTCAGATACGCCGGCCAGAACTGAAATGAAATGGCCTTTGTAAGTTTGGATCGCCCGCTCCGCAATTTTTCTCCTGTGCATGTCCGCTGGTGTTTTCTCAACGCGACAACCATTCATTCGAATTGCTTCTAAAAATTCCGCAGGTGCTTCGTTGTCGAGAACGTGCCAATTAGGGCAGATGGCTCCTGTGGACTTCCACCTTGCGTAGAGTCATTTGTAGGCTTCGGTAAGTTCCCTGGCTGTTCTTGATTTTATTGGTTCAGCGTCAATGTAGTTCCCATCTAATTCCACTGCCACCATTGTGTATTTGTGTCCGCCAGCGGAAGTGATTGGGAAACGACCAGACTGATCGGTGTACATCGCTTTTTTGGTCGTGTCGAACACCCGTAAGTAGACGTCCTTGATTTTTATTCCTGGCGTTGGCTTTGGGTGAGTCTCCGCCTCGAGCATTGTGTCCTCATCAATTACCTTCGTCGATCTAACACCTTGTCGTGACTGTTTCATGTGGCCCTTCTGCGTTTCGTCGGACTCGGGAAAGAACTTGTTGACGTTGTCGGCTGACATGCCTGGGAAGGTGACGAGGTTCTTGTTGCGAATGGCTGCGAGTAGAGTTGGCTTCGTCGGGAATCCGAGTGCGGCGTGTCCAAAACGGATGACCTCCTTTGTTGAGGGTAGTTCGTAGACGTTTAATGCTTTCTCTTCCGCGAGCGGCACCGTCCACAAACCTCCATTGTCCCGTCTTCCTTGGAGTAATGGTGGTTTGTTGATGACAAGTTTAAAGCTGTCATTGTCATGGACAGTGGCTCCTTGCAGGTAAGGATGAAATACTGTTGTGTATCCTTGATCCGCCAATTGTCTGATGCTCATTAGTGCCTGTGTTGACATTTCAGGTATGACGATTGCTTCCCGAGCTCCGACATTGAGTTGAGTGAGAGGCAGGAGGGCTGTATGTGTCGCTTTCATGATGTGGCCGTTAGTGGTGGAGACTGATTTAGATGATGGACCGGTGAGTGCAAGACCGTCTGATGATTGGACAAAATTGCTTGTCGCTCCTGAATCTAACATGGCCTCCTTGATGGCGTTGTCGAAGGCCTGATTGTAGGCTCGGCGAACGTCCTATATTGCGTTCCTATTTTCAATCCGTTGTGCCCAATGTTGCGTAACTTTCGAGAGGGGGCGGGGACGGTCGGCTGACTTAACAATCAATTGGGCATGCTCATTCAACAATACACTCTTGATTGGGTCAGGTGGTTTGGTAGTGGGTGGAGAGATGGGCCCAGCAGTGGCAACCAGGTGAGAGAAACCCTTTGTTATTTTATGGATCTCTATCTTACCCGGCTGCCAATGCTCGGTAGGCTCATCCTCCGGACACCGTAAGGCAACAGTCTTGGTGGACTTCCAGTTCTCCGGCCTGAGGGCTTTGTTGGATTCCAGTTCCCAGCACTTGTCGTGATTGGCGTGCTTCTTGCTGCAGTGGGGGCATTCCTTTCGGGGTTGGCAAGGTGCCTTGGGTGTGTTGGCGACGGGAGGCTCTGCAGGTACGTGATTGGCGAGTAGCTTCTTGAACATTGTCATCATGGTTTTCATTTGTTCAGCGTTTTGTGCTTGGAGTACGTTCGCCACCTCAGCGATGACCATGGCTTGAGCCTCGGCGTCTGAGATTTTTTCCTCCGTCGCTTTGTTTGTAATGCCTTTTCCAACGGATCCGGCGGTCGACTTGTTCCGTTTGACCATCTTGGTGAACTCAAGCTGAATGTACACTCAGAATTTGGGAAAAGTCTTTTTGGCCAAAAGTTTTGCATGCCATTCGCGCATTGCGGCGTCGATCTGACCAGAGGTTTGGTAAGTCGAAACGGCATACGAGAGGCGCAACTCAGGTTGCTTTGGGATGTTGTGACATTCCAACTGATGTTCGTATTTGTCTGCCCGTGCAAACATCATCACAGGTGCTTCAACTCCATTCCACGGCTCCAACATCTTTGTGTTGAGGTCCGTGATTTCGAGGTCGTCTAAGTCTCCTCTGGCATCACGAAGTAGTTCGAGGAGTTCCAGTGGCTCCAAGGCTTGGTATCCAATGTCTTTGTCGTGCTTCTCGGAGATCCATTCTTCGTTGACCGCTTTTACAATGGCCTGGCAAGCCCATGCTTCGCATGCCATGTAAGTTTCAAATTCGATGACTTCCGCTTTGTGCTCCGCGACTTCTCTCTCACGAAGTTTCTTGTCGTCACTTGCGGTTGCCGGGTAAGCTCCAGGGTGAATTGGTCAATTGAGTTTGGTGCCCTTGGATAGTACGACATATCTGCTTTCTGGGACAACAATGCCGATGTGTCCTAGTTTGCCTCCCCCGTTTGCGGTCGAGATGGTTACTAGCACAGCGGTCAGTTGCGTCGTGAGCTTGTTGATGTCGTCATCGGTCGGTTGTCCGTCGATCTTGGTTATTTCAAATGCTTGGAGAGCATTGAACACCTCCTGGAGGATGCCTATGATTGCGTGCTTTGGACAGTTGCCTTTTGATTCGGATTAGTTATGACTGCTAAACAGTGGCAAAAGGATCAGTGTGCATAGATAGATTGTAACTAATATGAGCTATTTCTGCTGCTCTTCACTTTTGAAAACTGCAAAAACTCAAAACTCGAAAGTGAGATTTTAAATTCTCACTCCTTGCCGCTCTCTCTACTGGCTATGTGACTGTACACAGTACATTTCTAACAAGGCAGGAATATGCTACTATATTCCTGACCTACTCAAAGCCAAGTTTATGGAGTTGTCATACAGTGATTATGAAACCCTGTCCAAAGTTGAAAGGTAGAGTGTCCACGACTTTGTTGAACAAGAGTACTTGACATACCTCTTCATATACAACAGCAACCAGAAGTTGCATAGCCAGCTTAAAAAGGATGTGGCCAACAATTACTCCAAAATGAATATTGAGGCGTATCCTTCTGCCATCCACAAGGCTCTAACTCTTATGAATGAGTACAAGCCGTTGAAGCTAGATGTCACCCCTGTGCTGAGCATAGCCTCACACATTGATAAGGATAGAATGGTTGTAACTAAATTATGGTCTCTATTCATCTAATATGGATTACCATTGTGTTACGTCCAGTAAAACATGGTATTTGAGTGGTGCTGTGATCACGCCTGGTTAGTCTGCCATGCAACCTGTGAATACGTGCAACAAGATACTCACAGTAGGTACCTTGCATTGTGTATTTGTCTAGCACACCCTTGCTGCAGGAAAGAGATTTGAGACTCTCTTATGGAGTGCTTGCAGAGTTGCAATGCTGGTTAGGAAAGTTGACCGAATTGCCTCATGATGGATTGGGGCATGATGCTTGGTGACATCGTCGCCCTTGTTCTTGCTTCCCGGTGCCCAAAGCCAATGATATTTCATGTCCATGGCTTTGTGTTTTTCATGATGTTATTGTTGACGACGCCAAGGGCTGTTGTGTTGTCAGTTTGAATTGTTGTGGGAGGTTTGGGATGAACCAAGAACTCTAGAGTGTGGCTTGCCGGTACTGCTTCGCGGCAGTTGATGTAGAGTGCACCGATTTCAGCTTCAGCTGCCAAGGACATGACCGCATTGATGATTTGGGCGATAGTGAGTACTGCACCATTGTTTTGGGGGTGAGGTATGTCATCGGACATGAAGAAATGTCCACCGGCTCGACTGCAAGCATTAGATTCCGATAGATAAGACGCATTGCTGTGAGCTGCCAGGACCATGTTGCTAGCTTGATATGTAATGATGGCATCTGGGTGCGTGGCGGCATAGTTGAGGAACTGTTTGACCTTTGACATGGTGTTTTTAGTTGGATTCGCTTGTTGTGTGGCGATTGAGCCAAGGGCAGTTAGCATTGTACTGTTGACACATCATGCATAGTAGAGGAATGTGCCAACAACTTCCTGTACAAATTTTTTGCCTGCTTTGTCGAGGGGTGGCGACATGTCGTTGGTCTCGGCATATTGCTTCGTTGCATCGTAGACAGGTTTAATGTGCAGGTACGGTTGATGTTAGGGTTTGGCTGTAGTTGGATGTTGAAATCGAATGAGTGCATCTGGTACATAATCCAGCATCGAGACATGGACATTTTTGTTGATGTAGTCCCAGCCGATGTTCATGCCCAAGTAGTGGGAGCCCGTCCCAGTCTTGAGAGTATTTGCAATGTTCATTCAGGATGCTAGAGAGGTGGTTGATGTGTTCGCATCCAATGTACTTGATTCCAAAGTCATCGACACAGAGAGTGAAGGAGATTGGGCGAAAATCATGGCACCAAAGTCCTGGGGTGAAGAGGCTTTAACAATATCCGTGGGCATTAAGGCGCTTCTCAAGGAGTTCTTGCACAAGGATGCCTGCTTGGGGTAGTCCGTAGATACCCTTTTGAATCTTGATCCACGCATAGCCATTTGCGTCGATGAGATCATGTAATTTGTACATTTTAGCGAAGTCGTCGGGGAGTTCCGCAAGTTTCATTCTCATATACTCTGATCGCTTCATCGGGGTGTTGAGATAAAAATCCTTGAGGTCGAGGGTGCAGTATCGCGCCCCCTTTGTGGAAATGACACTGTTGGGATGAATTTTGACCGTGACCATGTCGACAGTCGGGGTGCCACAGTCGCCGGGATAGGTGATGTGGTTGCCTCCGACAGTGAGTCGCATGCGATCGGGATCAGCCTTCTCAGGTCGATAGTTTACGCACACGCATCCATACGTGACATCCTTTCGCCGCTCAATTGGTACGTTGTCACGTTTGATGAATATGATCATGTTGGTTCCTTTGCTCTTGCCGGGGATGCCCTGGACAAGGCGGCCAAGTTCAGTCGTGTAGGACTTACCCCAAAGATCTTTGTATTTCGGGTTGACAAGGAGGTGGTGCATTTCCATGAGTGAGCCTGTTTCAGTACCGAGGACGGCATTCAGAATCTCACAAGGGAAGCGGCGTTGTGATGCTTACTGGGCCATAAATGATTGGCCAGTGACATCATTGTGGATGTGGATACACACCAGGAGGGTTTCTTGAGTGAGGGTCCAGACTTGTGTGCGGTGTGTGGCATCGGGTGTTGCACAAAGGGGCATCTTCCTTGTTTAGGCGCTGGATAGCTGCAATGCAACGAGAGCGGCACAGTGGATTGGGCAGCGTGTCAGGTGCACGGGCACGTTGTGGCCATGGACTCAATCGTGGGGGCGCCCGTGTGGGACTTGATGAGTGCATATTGGGGCGCGGGAGCTGATGTCTCGGGTACATAGGAGATTCGCCAAAGTTCAGTCTTGTCGGAGCGACCGGGGGCACCCGGTTTGATCCATGCCATTCGAGGAATGTGCCGTGGACCTAATAGAACCATGGATAGTTCAAGTTCGTGGAAGACCATATAAATTTGAAGCCTTGACATGCATTGACACTGTCACTAATTTAGTAGAACTTATTAGAGTGGATGATAAAACATCAGACACAATCTCAAGGAGATATGCACAATGTT
>JALLBA010000189.1:0-24803 GCA_036939675.1 Cyclostephanos invisitatus | reverse complement strand
CACGGACGACGACGACGACGACGACGACAACTTTTAATCATTTATAGTATTGAAACGCACACACCGGTAGTGTGTGACGGTTGTCGGTTGTTGCCCGTCTCGCCTCCTGGTCCCTGGCTCTTCCAAACCAGAACCAACTCCGCTTAAGCCAACAAAGAGCAACGAAGCAGCACAATGATGCAGAGAAAGAAATCCACCATCGGTGGTGGTCTGTCGCATTCTGCCCCAGGAATTAAAGATAACGGCGAATCGTTTAAGAAAAAAACGACCCGTCCAAGTTTTGCATCGCGAATGATCTCAAAATCCGCGTCCAATTACTGCCTCCCCGGTGTACCCACGCCCGTCAAGCTAATATTGGTAAGCTTTTTAGGATTTGCCTTCTTGGTGGTACTGACCGCCAAAGGTCATCATAATCATTGGCATTACCACATAAGGGGGGCACCAAATAATATACCTATGCGAGAACCACACATGCCAGAACCTCTGTTGGATAAGGTGCAACGACAAATGGGAAGAAGCAAAGGTGGCTTAACTGAACATGTCGCTGAAAAAAAGGGAACGCGTAATGACGAAAGTTTATCTTCCTTAGATCCTACGCAACGAATGCTCGCCCAACCATCTCGATTTGTCGATTCGGAGAAAAAGCTGAAGCAACAACTTTTGAAACTTTTGGAAAGGCAAACCGCCGAATCAAAGAATAAACCCAAGAATCCCAATGGTGGCGTACTGGGGGTCAAAATATCTAACCGTTACTTGGGTGAGGATTTATTGCCCTACCCTGATTCCAGGGGGGACGAAAAAGAATGGGAAAAGCGGGTAGAGGTGAGAAAGGGTAATTTGGAAAGAAGAGACAAACAAGAATGGAATGAGATGAAATTTCAATACGATGAAGCTATGGAGAAGTACGAAGAATTCTATCATCCTATGAAATCTCACCAAGAGGCTGAAGGTGACAATGATTCCTTGGATTCTCATGATGGAGAGACGTCAGCAAATACTGCACCGCTGCGACCACCCAGAGGCACTGGACAATGGCCTTCTCCCTCTGAGAAGGCAGGGCCTGGTACGACAATCCTTCTTAAACCAGCATTCGGCTCACACCGTCCATCAAATGACGCAATACTTGTCTTTGCGGAAGGTTACGATTTGTCTATTTATTTGGCATTTGTAGAGTCGCTAAGTGGAACCGGTTACGACGGAGATTTAGTACTATCAATATCCGCTGAAGATAAGTTGAAACCTGATGTGAAGAAGTATCTGCAATCCGTTAACTCTCAAGCTGGTGGAGTGAATATTGTCGCATATGAAGTGGATTGGTCCTGTTTCAGTCAAACCGGGGAGTCAGTGGCTGGAGCCAGGGAGGGGCTAGCTCATTGTAAGATGAATAACGCTTTCGGTGATGCATCTGGAAATCCAATATCGGATCCTAGAGAGCCACGACCAGTTGCTACTGCGAGGTATGAGCTTTATTGGATATGGAGTTTACATTATAAGAAGGAGAGTTGGTTTATGTTAATTGATGCAAGGGATGTGTGGTTCCAATTGCATCCCTTTGGAGACCTGATAAGTAAAGAGAAGGTGTCCGGAGAATTGCATTTATTCGGGGTGAGCATTAACTTTCTGCGAGGGCCCTTTCATAATGACTCATAGGCGCGCTCATTTACTATCACTTATTCTTTTTTGCTAGGAAAATGCAGATGCTGTGAGAATCGGGACATCGAGCTATAACCGAGGTTGGCTCGTTACTGCATATGGCGAAAAAACAGTCTTGCCATATTATCAACAACCTGTCATTTGTTCTGGCTCAACCATCGGTAATCAGGATGCCATAGAAACTTATCTTCGCGCAATGGTCGCTCAGTTTGATGCAACACTTTGCAAAAGTAAAGGCTGTGATCAGGGATTTCATAATTACCTTTACTATTCTGGGAAATTAGGCAAGGCAGGCATCAAAGGAAGTGTCGAAGGAATATCAAAGGTAATTGTTCATGATCAAGGAAAAGGCATCATCAACAACCTGGCTGCATTGCGAACAAAGCCATTGAGTGAGTGGGGATTGTATGACGCCAAGAGGGAGTTAGTGCTAAACTGGGATGGAACAACCAGCGCAGTTGCTCATCAATATGACAGAGATAAGGAAGTGAACGTCATGGTCAAGAAGATGAAACTAAAATTTGAAAGAACGTGGATTGCTTCCAAATAGTATGAATAAGGAAAAGTGGAATAACGCACGTTTGAAAATTCATATTAACAACTCTCCATACCATTGGTCTTCCCCCGAAGCTCGTCTTCAGAATTTATGTCAGGGCAACCACTTGAGTACTCGACTGTATCTATACGCAATACCTTGGTATTTGCCTTTCCATCACGTACCGCCTTTTCGTTCTGTCAAATGAATCCACTCACATGCTCCTGCTCGTTACGCTTCATGCCCATGCCCTCTTGCGTAGAAAAACTGGTAACCTGCTTTCGGAGAGGGAATACCTCAGCATTCTCAGCCTGCAGCGTGGTACTCTCCACCTTCTTTTCCGGTCAGCTTCCTCTCGGTCACATGAGATTGAGAGCAGGGATAGGAGTAAGTGAAATTAATCGAGGGGGCACGGATAAGAAGAGACTAGGCTGTATTCTTGATTATTTTTTTCTCTCTTCATAAAAATTTACAGATCCCCTCACAGCTGAGCCATGACCTCATCTGCTATCGCGATTGTCCTGTCGATATCTTCATCGGTGTGTGCCAAACTCATGAAACCAGCTTCATACAATGATGGGGCCAAGTAAACACCCCTCTCCAGCATCATTCGGTGCCACTTTCCAAATCGTGCGGAATCTGACTTCGCCGCCTGAGAGAAGTTCTTGACAGGACCGTCAACGAAGTACCACCCGAACATACCCCCTGCGTAATCTCCTGAAATAGGAAGTCCATACTTCGTGGCGGTGGCGACGATTCCGTCAACGAGCTTCTTCGACTTACGTTCCAGCTCTTCATAAACGCCATCCGCAGACAATTTCTTCAGCGTCTCAATTCCAGCAGTCATAGCAAGGGGATTACCAGAGAGAGTGCCAGCTTGATACATTGGGCCAGCGGGGGCAACCATCGCCATGATTTCCTTCTTTCCTCCATATGCACCCACGGGAAGCCCACCTCCAATAACCTTACCCATGGTGGTTAAATCGGGAGTTACACCGAAATAACTCTGAGCACCGCCGTAGGCAACGCGGAATCCGGTCATGACCTCATCAAAGACACAGACCGCTCCGTGCTCAGTACACAGGTCGCGTAGGCCCTGGAGGAATGCTTTATCGGGTTTGATGAAGCCAGAGTTCCCAACCACAGGTTCTAAGATGACGGCGGCGATTTGGTCCTTATTCTCCTCAAAGATTGCCTTAACCTGTGCCAAGTTGTTGTACTCCGCGCAGAGGGTGGCCTTGGTGGCGCTGGAAGGCACACCAGGGCTGTCGGGCAGGCCCAAGGTGGCGACGCCTGACCCTGCCTGGACAAGGAATGCGTCCGCGTGGCCGTGGTAGCATCCCTCGAATTTGATCACCTTCTCGCGGCCAGTGTAGGCGCGACAGAGGCGGATCATGCCCATGCATGCCTCGGTTCCCGAATTAGTAAAGCGGACCATTTCAACTGATGGGACGGCGGCGATGACGGCCTTGGCGAGTTCGTTCTCGAGGGCGCAGGGCGCACCGAAGGAAGTTCCTGCGGTGAGAGAATGTTTGATAGGTCGTGAGAAGAAAAATGAGGATTCATCGATGCGTCAACCAATGAACGATCACAACAAATACAAAAAAAGCTGCGCCGAAAGTCGCGCGAGCAATGGCTCACCCTTATCCATGGTCTTCTTCACAGCATCCAAGACATCATCATCTGCATGTCCGAGGATGGCAGGGCCCCACGTTCCAACATAATCAATAAATTTGTTCCCATCTACGTCCCAGGCGTAGGCGCCCTTGACCTTGTCAAAAACGATGGGATTGCCACCAACTGACTTGAAGGCACGCACGGGCGAGGAAACTCCGCCGGGCATGAGCTGCAATTGGAGGAGAAACAGTGAAAGAAAAAACGGGGGGACGGATGAAGAGCTTATGAGACTTGATTCTTCGTGCTACTCCACGTTCCTTTAGTGAAGTAGACACTAAAACAGAGAGCGCTTAATAGCGTCTGGATGCTCGATTGATGTTAACTGCATTTGTTCTTTCGTGGAAAGCATGCGTTCCCACTGAGTAGGTGCTACTCCTACCTTGGCTCCCACTAGTCCATCGCTCCAGTACAATCCTTAATTACTCTCGCCCCTTCATTGAATAAAAAATAACAGGCGCACAATGTCGTTATCCTCCAAAACTAAACTCACGGTCTTCGCCTCCGCGAAGATCTCTTCGCTCTTGTTGAAGGTGTAGGTTTTGGTGACAGCGGTGGAACGCAACGCGCTCGAAGACAAGCCATTGCTAGCGGACAAGGGGGTGGTGGAGAAGGCACATGTATTGCCTGCGCAGATGGAAAGGATGAGAGCGGAGGCGGCGGTGAGCTTCATGTTGATGGCGTTCGACTTGGGCCTGAAAATGAGTTGTAAATGAAACCCGGTTTGCGGCGGCGGGGTTTGGATGTGGGGTTCGGAAGAAAAATCTTGTGCGTCAGTTCCATCCATACGATTCCTACGTACACGAACGGTAGAGTGTTGAACTCCAAAGAGCTTTTTATCAACTGCCGCCACCTGTAACAGATTTTAGGTATGTGTGTGTAGTATCGTATTTAACTACCTCCAGGGACTGGTAGGGGCGCAATCAAATTCAAAACCCTCAAGACTAAAATGCTACTATTCATACACCATAGGCCAGGGTTTAAGAACCAACTAATGTTGTGGGTTGTGACAGCTAAATCATTCGTATGTTAAGTAACCCCGCANGGGTACGTGGGAACTATACAAAAAACTATTTTATCTACTTATTTATGATTTAGGAGAAACCGTGCTGTTTTTGATTGCTTAAACCGCGTATCCAACGGTATTTTATCGGGGATCGGAGGGGGGCATGGCCTTCCAATTGTGGGTCTGGCCTCCCCCGCCAGTAAAAGGCTCGCATCTCATTTCATCTCATCTCATCTCTCTCACCACCATCAAAAAACTACCAAGCCCCCAAGCAAATTGGAAATAGTCCACATAAAAACATCGTCGGACTATCGTACGACGACACAAAAGACAACAATGAAGTCCGACAACTCAGACCTGCACCTGGTCCCCGAGACACTCCTCAAGAGACGTCACGACCTCGATGCCCTACGAGCCCAGAGGGCGGCATCGTCGTTGACGCGATCGATATCTCGAAAGCGCGTATCGGACAAGTCCAAGGTCGTTCGTATAATCAAGCCGGAGACTATCATAACCAGGGCGCGATCTAAGCGAAATGGAACGGCGAGGTACAACCGCGTTAGCAGGAAGGGCATGATGAAGAGGGCGAGCAATGCCATAGTCGTGGGGACGAGGATATGGGACGGCGTGAAGGACGAGGAGGTAGCGGAGGAGGTTACGGCGACGGGGGGGAATGCGACGGACGACGAGGAGGACAAGGACAACGACGGGGGGGAGGACGCGAGGAAGGAGAGGGCATCCCCCCGGCACGAAATACCCTACAAGGCCTCCTCCGTCGGATCGTCCGTCGTTTTCGCCTTACTCGTTCGTCCCATCGCACACGCCACGCCCAAGCCCGCGAGGCGTACCCTCGCCTCCCTGCGATTGCGTCGCGTCAACGAGGGGGTATTCCTGCGGTACGATGCCCGAACGCGCAAGATGCTCCACCTGGTCGAGGACCACGTATTGTACGGTCCCCCGAGCGTGGAGACTGTGAGCGACCTGGTGAGGAGGAGGGGACATTGCAGCGTCGAGGGGAAGAGGGTGCCGCTCGCGGATAACAACGTCATCGAACGCGAATTGGGGGAGAGCCTGGGATTGATATGCGTGGACGATCTAGTCCAGGTTCTCACGTCAGCGAATGAGGACGAGGCGGAGGGGGGGGGGGAGGGGACGGTGTTCGGTAAGGTATCGAAATTCCTGTGGCCGTTCAGGCTCACGTCCCGCAAGAGCAAATTTCAAAGGAGGACGCTCGACCTCAAGGAGGGGAAGCTGTACGGCGATCGGGGCGAGGCGATCAACGGTTACATCAGGGAAATGCTATAGTTGAATTTGTGCGTATGGTAGGGTATGGAGACGAGTATGGGAAGGAGGGCGTTGGTGGGGGTTTGGTTTCGAGTCGGGTCTATTTCCATCTCGTGCGAATTCACGCGTACGATTTTGGGTTTTGATAATGTAACATCCTTTTGATCGAGAATGTGGTACTACGATACGTAAGATCGCGCTTAATTATAATTTTTGCCCATCCCTGTTGGGGATACACTGTTACAGTTGTGCGCAGCTAATCATTCTGTAGGTAAAAATGTTGTCATTTGCAATTCTGGTATCCACAAAAGAGCATGCTTTGTTGCCCACTCACGCATCTCTACGAACCTAGTAGCAGGGTGTGTGTCAAGCCTTCCCCTACGTGAAGCAGTATCCGGCCGCTTCCTTGAGTTGCTTCACGCTCTCATCGATATCTTCGTTCAGGATGGTGAATTCGAATACCCTTCAGATGGAGAGGATAAAGGATGGGCGGCGGTGGCGAATGAGACGGGGGGATGAACATTTGCCAAGAAAAATAAATGCAGGGAAACGTTTTTTTTTCCCCCGTCTGACACCAAGAGAAACTCACCCGCTCACGACACCGAATTCGATATCCTTCACCACCTGTCGGACCTTCGCCCTTAGGACGGCCTCTTCCGTTTCGCCATCGGGAACGGCGATGCCCCCCGATGCGATTTTCGCCCTCAATAGCGTTTCGAACTTGTTAATGTCGTCGAGGCCTATCCATACCCCTATCAGACGCGCGCCGGATAAATTCACGACCTTCTTCGCCAAGGTCACGTCCGCGTCGACGACGACGACTTTGGGGGGGGATTCCTCGGCGGCCCCTCCGTTGCTCCCGCCGCCCAATGTCACCGCGTATTTTTTTGCGGCATCCAATATGCCCTCCCTCGACAGACCGTATCGTTCCGCATCGTCGACGTCCAGGAATTCGCCCCTGGACTGCATCCGTTCGAATTTCGCACCATCCGATATGCGATCGATCAAAACGGGTCTGACGAATCTATCGTCCTCCATCAACAGCCTGTTCACCAATGTCGTCTTCCCCGTCCCCTCGGGGCCGCTAACCAGCAGTATCGTGACCAAATCATCATCCCGAGGCGCGGACGAAGAGCCGGGAGATTTGAGGTCCGCCGCCATCGTCCCGTCGCCGTCGCCCCTCTTCTTCGCATCCGACGCCATTCGCATCGCCATCGCGGCGCTACCGGGCATGATGTCGATAATGCTCTCCGATAGCACGGGCGCGAGCTGCGAGGCGAATAGGGGCACGCGATACGTCAGGAAACCTATCATCGCGGCGCCGAATTGTCCCGGCGTGACGATGCTGAACATGCCCGGCGAAATCACCGGATTCGAGTCGTCGCCGACCATCATGACATTCCTCGTCGCCACCGCGATGAGGACCATGACGGGCAATAAAAATCTGACATTCGACACGTTCGAACCGAGCTTGGCATTCGCCCCCCCCAACGTGTCGGTCTTGATCCCGAGCAAGAAGAGATATCCGACGCCCGCGAGGGCGCCGCAACCGTATATGATCGCATACTCCGGCCCCTTGAACAGCTCCACGAATATCGATCCCGCGAATCCCGCGATCGCCGCGTCCCTCAGTAGCGTAAGCTTGATCCGATCGTACACCTCGCCGTCCGCGGCCAATACGTCTTCGTTTATGCCCATCGCGGTCGGTCCATCGTACCCGACGACGTCGTACCCCGAATGGCTCGGTTTGGGTTTGCCGGACCCCCCCCGCCCATCCAACGGCACCTTGTATGCATCCTCGGATCTAACAAACGATGCAGGCAGGGGCGCTATGTCGTCGAGCATACGCAATGCCGGACGCGGACGCTTGCGGTAGGGATACTCGGCGTAATATCCGTCCCCGACGTCCTCCATCTCGGATATCTCGACGAGCCACCTCTTCCTACCCCCCCCGTCGGATGATATGGACGAGGACGAGGACGAAGACGACGATGGCGGCGGCGCGGTCGTGGATTGTATGAGGGATATCCTCCCGACGAGGACCTGCCCGTCGGCCTTGCCACCGTCGACGTCGTAATATCGCACGACGTCGCCGATTTTCGGAATCGGGAGCCTCGCCCCGTTGGACGATTTCGCATTCGAATCGTCCGATTCCGTAGGCGGCGAGTACGGCGCCATCATGAGCGAGGTCGTCGTCGTCGTCATCGTCGTCGTCGTCGTTCCCCAAGACGACGACGACGACGAAACGAGGGAAGGACGAGTGACCAACACCGACGATGACGACGAGCCCACGCACCAAGAAGCCGCGAGAGGTCTAGAGGCGGGGGTCGTGAATGCTTCGATCGATGTCAGCAGGGCGGGGAGGATACAAATGACGCGCATCATCATGGCGCAGTTCGTCAGTGGCATTCGTGGCGGCATGGGCACATCATCCTTTGTGTGGTGCTTCGTTTTTTGATGTCACTCGCTCCTGCCTCTCGCTCGAGGCTCCGCCGCGCGTAAAAATATATTATGCACCAATTTATTCAGCGATGCAGCGAGTGTAAAGTTAGTCATGAGGCGTGCTACTTGCGTGACTCAAAACGAACCGTTGTAACAACACACTGACGGAGTGTGACGACCATGGCAAACGACGGCGGTAGCGTACGGTCCTCCCGACATCCTCCCGCCAACGCTTACTCCGGCGATCGCGGCGGTCCCGCCGAGGATGAAGCGCTCTTGGCCGAATTGCGTGCCATCTCCATGAAATCCAGCACAAGTCGTTTCGCGGAGGAGGGTAGTTCTACGACCAATGACTATGAGTGCTACGAAAGCAACGGAATAATCGCCGATGGCGGCAGTGCGGCACCGTGTGACGAGGATGATGATGCGGATAATGCATCGATTTCGAATGCAGCAACCGATGAGGTTTTTTCTATTCATATGGCGGTGGCGCAAGGAGGCAGCGGTGAGAATGACATGGGGGACGGTGAGATCGAATCTTTCGAAATGATGGGGAAGACGTCGTCCGATATTCCGGTTAACGAGAGCGCGCGATGCAATGACGGTGATATTATTGATGATGCGCCAACGTCGATGGCGGATGGGAGGGATGGTCATGTTGTGGAGGGAGGAGGGGGTTTTCGTCCTGCCCCGCCGCCGAATGCCATCGCTGGCGATGGTAGGGGAGGAGATGCGTTGGACGACGATTTGTTGGCCGAGCTCAAGGCGATTTCCATGAGGTCGTCCGGTGGAAATCGCTTCGGCCGCAACGATACGGACCACGATGATGCATCTATCGATAATCTAGGAATAGAAGGGAAGGAACCCGAAAGATCCGCCCCACTGGCCCCCGTAGGGTCCAGTGGGGCGAATGACAAATCTCACGAGAAGTTCCGTCCTTTGCCACCATGGAAGAAAAAAACGGGGAGCAAGAAGAAATCGGATGCTGATGATGATAGCATAACTGTCATTGCTGCCCCGCCTGCACCAGTGGTGTCGGATCCAATTCACGAAGTCGAACTAGATGGGATCGCCGTCGATACGGCTATACTGACGGAAGAATCGATTTGCATTGAAGGAGCTAACAATGAAATCAGCATATTAGGCACAGGGCAGGGGATTCAATCGGATCTTCCCAAAACTTTTTTTGGCGATCTGGGAGGGGCTGCCGAGGACGCCGACTTGCTCGCGGAGTTACGAGCTATATCCAACAATTCCTCTGGTAGTAATCGTTTCGATGGCGACAAAGGCGATTCTGGAACCTCTTTCACCCGTGATGAAGAACTTTCCCCCATCAAGCTTAATAAAAGTGACACAACAGCTTCAACGAAATCGAAAACAATCAACTCTGGGGAAGAAACACAGAATCTACCGATACCTCCGTGGAAGCAGCGAGGGAAGACGATGGCGGATGGGGATATCAATATTGTTGCAAAAGCTCCTTCTACTACTGCCCCCCTTGATCCGTTTGGGAGTGTCATGCTCGATGATGAAGATGATACATTAATTATCCGAACTGCACATCTGTTGATCGAAAAATCATCAAGACGGGACGAAAGAATGATCGATAGCGCCGAAAAGGTTGATGCATCCTCGAAACCAATACCTCCGTGGAAACAAAAAGGCACGACGCCAAAATATCTTGCAAATGACGAAATCGATGACATGATTGCTGCTCCATCAGCCTTTTCCGAAGCCAGCGTTGAGGTCGACGATGATGAGGCTTTCTTCCCAAACATCACCTCGACGGATCTAGCCGATGAATCTCTACCCTCAACTAATACATTCACGGGAGAGCGCGGCGGCCCTGCAGAAGACGCTGATCTTTTGGCTGAACTGAGAAAAATATCCATGAAAACTTCGAAAAACAGATTCGACGACAAAGTCGACACTGCTGATTCGATCATCGACGATGGAAATTTAAAGGAATTAAATAAACGACCTTTACCTCCATGGAAAGAAGAGACCGCTACGAAGAATTCTGGAAAGGATACTGCCATTGCAATGCCACCCTTGCTTCGTGCTGCTGATGACGCGATTGACACTGAAAATGTGGCATCCGCACTAGAATCCTTCCCTCTCTTTCCAGCCAGCTTAAAACCTATTAACACATTTAAAGGAGATCGTGGTGGTAGCGCCGAAGATGAGGCGCTTCTGGCCGAGTTGCATGCTATTTCCATGAAATCGTCATCTAATCGCTTTGCTAGTGACGGGAATGGTGTTGAAGAGAGTGAAATTGACATTCCTGCTAAAAATGACAGCTTCATGTCAATGAGTGGTAAAAACAATGTTAATGTTGCTCCAAGTTCAAGTAACCCCCCTGAAGCTCACGGCGTGGCTGAGCAAGCTTCGAGGCCCTTGCCACCTTGGAAACGTAAAGACGCGAAAATGGCTGCGGTCGGTAATGATTTGGATGTGGTCGTTTCAGCTATCGCAGACCCTGTGAAAACCATGGTGGAGAACTCCAACAACGTGAGAGGTTTCCAACGTCCTCCCGTCAATACATACACGGGCGATCGCGGTGGTAGCGCCGAAGATGAGGCGCTTCTGGCTGAGTTGCGTGCTATTTCCATGAAATCGTCATCTAATCGTTTCGCTGGGGAAGAGGCCGACGCTCCCGCGGTCCAAATTCTTGTCGGAGGACATGATATTGATCCAAAGGCAGCAAGTAAACCGGGTGAAGGCACACGCGCAGCTGTTGATAGCAGCTCCATCAGCATGCCAGATTTTCCGATGGTGCCTCGTGTGACACTTTCGTCTAGTCAGGGTAACGACCCTTCTTTAACATTTGATCGAACGGGAACACCGTCTTTCAATAATAAAGACGATTTTGACATAACTCTTGAGGGCCTCGATGAATCCCTGAAGTCATCTAACTGGCAAGTGAGAAAAGGTGAGCTTGGTAAATCGTTCCTGTAGCGCCACAAGCATTTTACACCATCTCATACATCTGCTGTCCACGAAGCGTCATATTTATTCCTTCACCAGAGAATGATATCGCTCTTAATTGGCAGTGAGCCCATGAACCTACTGAATTCGGGAGGTGTTTACTCGTCACTTGACCAAGCTATAACCCACGCACTGAATGACAAAAATGCTGGTGCCCTTGATGCTGCGCTCACTTTATCTATCACCTATGCCGACACATGCCAAGGCGCTTGCTCTGATGATGCTGCAAGTCATATAATGATCTCGCTCTTAAAGGGGCCTGCTTTCTCGTCGACACGGTCTTCCACCCTCAGCTCAACGGAAGAACTTGTGTTGAAATTAATTGAAATCGCTCCTGACGGCTCGTCATCCATTCAAGACATGATAGAGCTGATTCTAATTCATGGATTGAAATCAGTAAAACCCAAGGTGGTAATATTCTCGGCAAAGCTCATTTTGAAAGCTGTACAAACGTTCGGGGCGAGCGTGCTCCCAATTCCAGCACTAAAAGCTTCATCCGAAAGCCTAATTGCGCACTCCAATGCTCAGGCTCGCGAAATTGGAATGCAGCTTCTCGCTGAAATATGCCGAGCACTTGGCTCGAAGGGCCCATTGCAAAGTCTTATTGACAAACTGAAAAAAGCACAGCTATCTCAATTGGACTCTCTATTGGAAATGGAGGAACGAACAACCACCCCAATTAAAAGCTTACGTCGCAATAAGGAGAAACCAGTTGCAATCAATTCGCCAGGAGCAGCCCTTGCGGCATTCAAAAAATCTCAAAAAGAAGATGAAGCCAGAAGGTTGGCATCGAGACCCGCTATAAATTTGTTTCAAGTTCTGCCTCAAACATGTTACAATGAAAAAATAAAGCTTGAGAAATGGTCTGAAAAGGTAGCTGCTCTTGATGCTCTCATTGGAGCCGGGGGCGAACAACCGTTCAAGCTATGTCAACCCACGAGCTCGATTGATTATACTCAGCTGATTAGGGATCTCAAGAAACTTTTGAGCCATACACATTTTGCCGTGTGTAGTAAAGCTTTGGCAGCTTTCGGTATGTTGGCGGAGGGTGTCGGGGAGCAGCTTTTACCCAATATGAGACCGTTGATGCCCAGTTTCGTCGCCCTGTTCAAAGACAAAAAAGTCACGAGTGCTGTTGCATCCTGCCTGGACAAAATGTTTGGGAACGTATTCAGCTTTGAACACTTGCTTGATAGTAGCGCTCTCCCATCGTCGATCGATGAGAAGAATCAAAAAAATGCATTAGTGCGGAAGAACTGTTTGGAATACCTTGCTCGCTGTATTCAGAGTGCAGGGACCTATGGGACGCGAGGAGGTGTCACTGCCCAATACGCTAACGACATCGCTAAACTTGCCTGTAACTCATTGACGGACTCAGACGCAGCCACACGGAAAGCTGGCGCTGACGTTTTGCTCTGTCTACTCAACAGTAAAGACGACTGCATTGCATCGGCTGCGAAGAATATTACTTCATCGCTTCTAGCAACAAACCCCAGGGCATTAAAATCTCTCGGCATCGACCAGGCTCAGTCACGACCACGATCGGCTCCTGACAAGTCGATTACAAAATCAGCTGGTCAAGTAAATTCATCCGAGCAATGCAATAAAGAGACAAAGCATGCTGGAAAAATTATTGGACCGCATCGAACTCTTCCTCCTGGCACTAGCGAACCCACAGAGATTGCTGACGACACAATTTTACCTTCATTTGAAGACTCTGTCGAGAGAATTAATTCTTTAGGTATTCCCAAATGGGGGAACGACATTGATAACGAGGGGATACTTGCTGGCATTCAATGTGAGTCTTCCCTAGGTAGAACATTTTCTATGTTTCCGCCATTCGCACGTATCCTCATCAGATTTCTCCCCTTAATTATGCAACCAAATATTGTAGCCTCTAACTGGAAGGCAAAAGTAGCGGCATTGAATCAGCTCGTAGAATTTTACAGTAACGCTGACAGTGAAAGTGCATTGCCTCACGTCCCTTCACTATTCGTCGTGGTCAGAGATTGCACAAAATCGTTCAAAGACCTGAGTAATTTCAATGTCGCGAAGGCTATGCTGGAGCTATTTACCGTAATTTTCGGCATTTATTCGACGCTTGCTGTGATTCCGGGATCGGTTGTCTACGTTCCGGCTAGCATACTCGCCGTAGAAAAGATTGGTGACAGAAAGCTGTATGACGCCTCGTCGTCGTGCCTGCATTCAATCTGCATTTGTAAAGATCCTCAAAGAGTCCTCGCAGTAACTGTGAAAACGATTGTCGATGTAAAATCCCCGTTGGTGCACGCGGCATTTCTTCTTTGGTTCAAAACGTTTTGCCTTGATTTCGGCGTAGCATCTCTGTCTAAAGGCATTCAAGACAGTTTGTTATGGGTGTTGAAGGTAGGATATGGTCAATTTTTCACTCGTTACTTTCTTGTTGAAGTATCACCAACATAATTGCCTTGACCGACAAATCTAAGGAATGTGAGAGCAATAACTTGAAAGTGCGCGAGTCTGCGCTGGATGTTATTGGTGTGATGCATTCTCAGCTTGGTCCTGTTCTGCAAGCTTTCATAAAGTCGAAAGAAATTCAATCAAGCACCATGTCACTTCTCGAGAAGGTCATCTCTGATTGTCCACATGATGCAAAAGCACAATTGACAGAGAGAATGCTGAAATGTGCCACGTTGTCGGAATCGACGAATCCCGCTTCCCAGCCGAATTCATCGTCTATTCTCTCAATACCTTCTACTGATCTCTTAGCATCACTGAAAAGTGACTATTTCAGCCGCCTAAATTCAACCGAAGGCAAAGTTGCTTGGAAGATCCGACGTGATGCCTTGGACGAAATTAAAGTTAACGTCGACAAATGTGGCGGGCTCATCATGACTGATGGGGGCTCATTTCCACCTTTGAAACAGTTGTTCTCAGGCCTGTTGGGACGGCTGAATGACTCACAGAGCAACCTCAAGCCAGTCGCTGCAACATTGATCGGTACTATTCTTAGTCGCGTCGATGACGATTCGCAGGCTAAACTGGGCAGAATCGTATTTGTGGCCCTGCTGTCCGCTGCAATGAATGACGTGAAAAAAATGATGCGTGAAGCCGCGGTATCAGCTTTGTCAATGGGAACAGAGCGGTCGAGTCAGAACGGTGGAGGTACAAACCCCATCGCAATCGAGTGCCTAATCATTTGCTTAGAGTTGGCTTTGTCAGAAGCTGCGCTTAAGTCTTCAGGACTGCCAGATGTGCTGTCCTTATTGAGTGATAAGTTGAATTCACTGTATTCCATAGAATCAACACAAAGGCAGAACTCTATTTCAGTTCATACACAACTTGCCAAGGTGATTGTTGTCTGTCTCCTGTCGTCCAAATCAGAGACACGGTCCGCAACGGATAAATTACTAAGTACGTGTACTAAAAGTGGAATTGTATCCCGAGACGTCATTGACGATGAGATCAGAAAGCTTTTGCCGGCGCAACAACGAACGGTGCGGTCCATTATTCCAAAGATTTCTAAGCAAGATCAAGAGCTAGTTGATTCGTTCAGGCAGGCATCATCTCGGGCGAGTAAACCTATTCGCCCCAGTACTTCAAGTCAACAGCCGGCACGGCAAATGATAGCCAAAGGTAACCAACCGGTTCGCCCCAATACTTCGAATCAACAAATCCGTCAAACGATAGCCAAAAGTATCCCAGTGCCAACTTCTTTGCCAACCCATGCTGCTCCAGCTAGCGAGACATACGATGAGGCCGACCCTTTGTATTCTTGCACAGCTAAGTCAACGAAGAAGAAGCGTTTATCGTTACTTTCCAGAGGCGACCACTGGCCAGAATATCCCGAGGAGCCGGTTGGTACTGCCACACTCCAAATATTGTGCAAGTCTTGGTCACAACTAATATCGACCGCGTCAATTCAGGTACTTTTCCCCAACAGTGGTATTCGATCCCATGAAGACGCCATGGGTGGTTGTGAGCTTCTGTCTCGATCAATAGAATATTCTGAATCATTTTTGCTTCAGCTCGACCTCATTTTCAAATGGGCAGCTTGCGCATTATTCTCAAGAGACCACACCTCCGGCCTGCGTCCACTTCTTGCCATGCTCCAACTATTGTTGAGACGTCTTGGCGAACTTTCTTACGTTATGCAGGACTCTGAAGCGACAATTTTGCTTCCATCTATTTTGGAGAAGGCTGGCGCCGCCAAGTCGCAGTTTCGAGACCAATTTTTAGATTTACTATCATCAATCAGATCGGAAGAGCTGTACCCACACCAAAGGTATGGCTCAATCATATGCATGGCGGTTGTTGCGAAGTCGAAGTCGAGTCGTGCTCGGTCTTTGGCGGCATCCGAATGCAATTTATGCGTGAAAGTAGTCGGAACAGCCGCCATTGGCAGAAAAGGCGTGGAGACATTAGCAAAAGCGCTGAGTCTTGAGAAGGTGCTAGATATTCGCATGTCCTACCTTGACCTTTTCGATAGCGTTGTGCAGAAGTCCAGCTTAGAGAAGGTTCTAGAGCTTTGCGTAGGTAACGCCATCACTGATAAGACAAGGGAGATGATAATTGATCGATATTCCAAGCGTCCTTTGACGGCACCAGTACCACATCAAAACGACCCAAAGCAGTTCAAACTGAGAACCCCATCGAGAACGAGTATGACACGAACTAGCAGTATTTCCCCGTGGGCAAGCAACGGTGTCTCAGATGAGCCCTTGTCGTCGTCGTCAACAGTGACGGGGACATTGAAATTACGGCTTCAGCGTCTCAGAGATGAGAATCGGACGACAGGAGGATTATTTCCTTGTCCAGCACCTAAATCCTCGACTGAAATTGAAACCTACGATACGTACGAGAATACTTTGAATGATATCAAAGCCATGATGAATGGCAGTTTCGCATCAGAGAAGGGCGTGCGTGCTATCCATAGACTGTGCTTGGCGGCGAAAAACACCACTGATGAATCTTTTAATGCGTCTCAAATTGAAAGTATGAGGCGAGAGATAACTTTGAATCTGGACCTTTATGTTGAAACGTTGGCCAACGCACTCAATTTTGCTTTTGCGCACAAAGGGACGAACGCTGATTTGCCGTGTCGTCTCATTGAAGAAACTGTGGAAGCGTTGACATATGTCTTTCGCACGCCAGAATTCTCTTCTAGTATATCTCAACACTCACTTGAGTGCTGCCTGCGGGAGGCTGTTTATGCTCTGCTCGACGATCGTCTCGATGCTTCCAAAGGAGCAAAAGCCGATGGTAATGGCATCATTGTAAAAGCAATCAACAAGGTAGGTTGTGAAGCTTTACTATTTTTTGGATTCTATCGTCGGCACCATCTCATTTTTTGTCTCGCATCGAAGCTTGCAATGCGTGCAGCAGCGTCACCACCTCGTGAAACATCTTTGATGGCCCTTATATCGCTACAGCGAACAACACTTTCTTCTGCTGATGGAATTAAGGCTGACGAAAACGATGCTAGAGCATCAAGAGTATATACAAAACTATTCCATAGGGTTATGAAGGACGAACACGAAAAGAGCCCAACAAATCTCTTAGGTGATGTTGCGTTAGATGTGGTTTTGTTCTCTTTGGATTGGTTACTGCAGAATGTGAAAGGAGTTCGTCTGGCTGGAGAAAGGCACGAGCTTTTTAAGAACGCAGAAGACATGTCAAAGGATCTTATGGCGGAGCTCGTTAAGTGTAGAGGCGACTCTGTTCGACTCGCCCTGTCACGATTAGGATTACCGGACGGTGGACTGGTAGAGAAGCTGCTTGCTGAGACTGAGCGTAAGATGAGATTGATCCCTCCTCAATTCTCCTCTGCGGATGGATCCGATGGCAAAAAAGCGCGCTTTGCCGAACTTGTGAACAACTTTGCTGAATTGGAAGAAGGGTCTGATAAGCAGATTGCGTTGATCGCTCTAATTGACTTCAAAAGAGCGAATGATATCGATTTGGAAACCAGTCTTTCGCATTTATCTCCACATTTCAAGGCATTCATTCTTGACCAGGTTGGTAAAGCGTCAAAAGAAAATTCAGTCGAAGATCATGCGATGGGGAGTTTCAATGAACGGATGAGGAATTTGCGTCTCAAAGTTGGGCAAGATCAAGTCCTCGAAGAGCCGCTCGTTGCAGATAAAGCTGCTTCGTTGAGGGCAAGACTTGTCGCGCTGAAAGAGGAGACGCATCGGATCACCCTCGACGCCTAAAAGGGGTTGGACGAATATCCAAACGATCTTGAGGCGATATAGCTGCTTCGTTGAGGGCAAGACATGTGTCAGTGTCGGGCGCATTTTGAGGCGCTCAAGCATTCTTCGGGGGGGGAGGTCACAAAATTGTGAGGATTGCTACTACCAGATTTTCAGTCGCAGTGCATAAATAACATACATTTGTTAGGAATACTCATTACTTCGCTGATGATTACTTTATTTATTCTTGTGGTTAATGGTTGGTTTTTCGTTCTCTTTTCATCCTGTGTGGGACAATTATTACGGTACGCTGAATATTCCCAGGTTAGGGTTATGGTCCTTGAACCAAATAAAACAAGCTTTTGACCATGGTGTTGTCACCTCTTCGTCTCTGATCTGGTGCGCTTTTCTCTAGCGAGAAACCGGTAAGTTGGGTACTTTACCATATTATGGCCACAAAGCCCCAATCGCTCCATTTGACTGGACGCCAGAGAATATCAAGATCCGAACAAGCGGTTACTCATTCGTCGTTTCTCGGTCCAAAATTCTAACCAGTCCGTTGAGCGTTTCGCCAATTGGACTCTCAAGCTTCGTCACCAAACCATCACCCCCCAGGCCTTCTTTCTCCACGCGAGTTTCCCCAACGTTCAATATAGCGACGGGAATTCCCCGTTCGATGCCGCGCCTTACCAGACGATATGCGGAGTGAACTGTCAGGCTGGTTCCGATGCACAATATTCCATCGGCGGCATCCACGGCCGCATATGAAACGTCGAATCTTTGCTTCGGCACCGAGTCGCCGAAGAACACCACGTCGGTCTTGAAGAATGATCGTCGTCCTTGATGAGAATCACCCTCGTTGTACGAGTGGCCCTCGCCGTCGTGCGACGTCGCGTTGGCACAACGCGAGCACGGAGGTAGGATGAACTCATCGTACGACGCCCCTCGATTCAACTCCGCATCGCCATCCGGTCTCAGTTCCACGCGTCCGTCCTTGATAGCGCCTACCGCGCCGTTGTCGTTCGAGCCGAATGCCGTGGCCCCGTTCAACCAATCTCGATTCAAGCGCATCAATTCGTCGTGATAATCCCCCCTGTCGCGCGTGTAACCGCAATGCATGCATCGTATCAAATCCCCGCGACCGTGGAGGTGCAGACAGTGCCCAACGCCGGCCCTCGAATGGAGATTGTCGACATTCTGCGTTATTACGGACACTCTCCTCCTCCTCGCGACGTCCCTCGCGTCGATGTCATCCGCGGGTGGTCGTCCTCCGAGGCAGCTGGATCCCAAATTATCGAAGTCGTCGCACCCGCCCAATTCGACGCCTATGTACCCCCCCGCCTCGAGGACCGCCAAGGCCACGTGTCCGATGTTCGGCGTAGCGTTCGAGAAGGGCGAGTAACCGACGAGCGAACGCGCCCAGTAGCGCTTCCGATGATGCGGTGAACTCATATACTCGTGGTGTATTATCGGCCTGTGTCCACGATAGTACGATCCGTTGCTCCCCCGATAGTCAGGTATGCCGCTCTCCGTGCTCATTCCCGCCCCCGTTATGCACAATATGGATCGCTTCCCCCTCATCCATTCGCGCAGGATGCGCGTCGGACTACTCGCGTCGTCGTCGTCGTCGGCGGCGGCGGTGTCATTGCGAGACAGGGAGGATGGGTCGGGAGGACGTTCGAGGGGGAGGATCCTGTGAGAGGCTTGTATGATGTTCGAGTAATACGACCGACGACGACGATGACTTCGGAGTGGCATTCGTTGGCGATTGGCATGGCAGAAGCTGCTGGTGGGAAAATCGTAACGAAGTGCGATGTGGGACGCAAGGGCGGCGCGCATCATGGCGAGGATTGTGATGCACGCTATTATTGATCGTCTCGGCGGCTGCATGGAGATATCTAGGTAGAGCATAACGATGGTGTTGATAATCGGCAACGCCATATATTTATTAGTAGTGGGAAAATGTACCTACTCATAGTACCTATCGTACTCTCTACGATAGTGTACCATGCTATCGTACCCCGCGCCACCACCCGCCCCCCGCCTCGGCCAATATTCAAACCAACCATTCAACCATGCCTTCCACTCCGACAACTCAAACCTGGTCCACCAGAGGCCGCAGACGAGGCCAAAGGCAGAGGAATGGTCCGTCCCCCGAGAAAAATCCGCGCGTGTTAATAAATCAACCACCAACCGTGAACGATGAATTGTTGCTCATCAGACGCCTGGACAATGCCAAGCGGAAGGTGAGGTCGTTGAACAAGATCGCGCTTTGCGTGGCGTCATTGTTCGTGGGTAGGAGCGTGTACACCAAACTTATCATCCATCGTCGCATCGCGATTTCGGGCGAGGCCTTCCAAACGAGCGACGATGCGCGTGGGCGGGCGCCGCGTCGGGGTCAGGGCAACGCCCGTCCCGGTGTGGGCGGAGGCGCGTTCGGCCATCATCGCGTCCCCAGGGATATGCTCCAGGATTTCGGATCGTACCCGAACATTCTCAACGTCACGGATCGAATGAGGAGAGAATTCCATCCCGTGGTTAAAATCCCGATGAGGAGAAAGTCGAGGGAAGCGGTGGGTGCGGCGAACAGGTTTTGGCCGTGGCAGAAACGACAGAATGATCCCGCCTGCGATGCTAACGGTCAAAAAATGAATGCAACGTACGATTACATCGTGAGGGATTTTACGGGAAGCAATAACGACGACGCGACGGTGTTTCACGGGGGGGGGGGGAGGGTCCCGCACCTGGTGGCAACGCGCGAGGAGGCATCGCGATACGCCAAGAATACGAAGATGTCGAGGCAGTTCGACGTTGGCAGGTACGACGAGGATAGACGCGGGATGTACACATCGTCCCTGTTCGCGAGGGACGAATATCAACGAACGGTCCATGTTGGGATCGATATCGGGGGTCCGGTCGGGACTCCCGTTCATGCCTTCGAGGACGGGATCGTTCACTCGGCGGGTTACAATCCCGATTTGGGCGATTACGGCCACATTGTCGTGATCGAGCACGTTCTGACGAATCGCCATAAGGTGTACGCCTTGTACGGTCACCTTTCTGCGAGGTCGACACGGGGAAAGAGACCGGGGCAGAAGATCAAACGAGGACAAACGATTGGTTATATGGGTAATACTGCCGAGAACGGCGGATGGACAGGTTTGTACCAGTTTACTTATTCATCGCTCCTGTGTGGGCGGGGCCTGGCGTTCTCAATATCAATGTTCCTTCTTCCGATTTTAGGAACCCACCTCCACTTTCAGTTAGCTCTAAATCCTCCCACCACACATGACATGCCGGGAGTCGTGTCCGTTCGGGATAGATCTGAGGCCTTGTTGGAGTACATTGGTAAGATTTATGACGCTACCCACTTCCTTATGATGCGCCTTCTACTTATTGCTGACAGTCGCACAACTGATATAGATCCTCGATATGTCTTGGGCGAGCTATATTAACGAATGAAGAAACTAAAATGTAGTCTACTCTTTTGCTGAGAATGAAAAGATGCTTATGTTACTATAGCTTAGATTGATCGCTGTGAGTTTGCCGGGGTATTTTCTTTTCCGACACTAACAACACAGCACTTATCTCTGATGGCAAGTTCAACTCAGAGTTGACGGGACTTGCGCTTCTTGTGACGAGGACACAAAGGTGGTAAAGTGTGGGCACCCGTCTCTGACATCTGCATCGATGCCAATGTAAGTTCGAGCTCTTTTACTCTTCGGCGCAGCTTTTCGTTCTCTTCTTCCAACTTGGTCACACGCGGCTTGTATCGTACCATGATTTGTTGCTCGATTAACGATTGAGACCGGGGCTTAATTTCCGCGAGGCCGGAGGCGAGGCACGGACTCAATCGCAGTAGTTGGTAGCAGGTCGAGAGGGACTCGAGTTCGTCACGCTGGTCCTGTTCGTTGGTTTTTGTCGGCTTCTCCATATCATCCTTGAGTGCTGGCTTCGACATGGCCGCAAGTTGGAACGGGAGGAGAGCCGTCACTGGGTCCCTCGCTTCCAGCGCGATGGGCGACATGGTCAGAATCTTGCCCCATGTTGGCGAATTCTGGATTATCGCCAAGTGAATGGGAAGTCGGCCATTTCCGTCGGGCATCGTGACACAACGGGGGTGCAGATCGAGGAAGAGCTCGATGGCATCCACTGCTTGGGGATTGTTCTGCAGTATTAGATGAATGGGTAGAGATCCACTCTGAGAATCACGCAGGCGTATCGATGCCGGATGCTGATCCAGCAATACCCGGATAAGTTCCATATCCATGGCAGACGTGTCTTCGTTGTTGCAGGTGTCGATATCAGCCTGGTCCTCGTCCTCGTCCTCGTCGTTGTCGTCGTCTTCTTCTTCTTCTTCGATCTCTGCCGGTTCCCCTCTCGCGAGAAGTCCTTCAGCCGGGGGAGGCAGTGGACCATTGTTCGGTTGCGGCACCTCATCCGCTACCGCGTGATCGCCGTCTTCGGCTCTTACGTGCCCACCAGTCGCTTGATCCATTTGGTCATCGTTCCCTTCCTGACTTCCATCATCTGTAGCGTCCACTGTCCTCTCGTCGGCTTTTCCTGTTCCCATCATCCGCGATGGGTGGTGGTCGTTCCGACGAAGTAACGAGTCCCCTGACACGGCGATATGTAGGGGAAGGGAACCGGTCTCATCCCTCTCCTCAAACATCGACTTCCTCTCCCTCTGGATGTACTTGGCGATGAGTAGGACCGCATGCGTAAAGTCATTCGGGAAGCGCACACCACCGATCCCCCCTTCCGATACGATTCGCAGGACTCGATGTAACACCTGGAAGGAGCTCTTCGAGTCGTCGTACCCTGCCATCGTCCCCATCGTTGCGGCGTACAGCATCATGAGCAGCTTCTCCCAAAGATTGCACAGGTCCTTCCTCATGTTGCAGTTGGGGTACGCCAGTATCTCTTCCTCCATCCCCATCATGTCAGGGTCGTCCCACCAAAATAGGACCTGCTCGAGGGGACAGTCGTCGTCGTCGCCCTCCGTGGCCTCGGAGTTCGTGCCGCGCTCGACGACGCAGCCAGCGTGCTCCTCGAGGAGTATACGAACGACGTGATTCGGGAGGGAGGCGTAGTCGAGGGAACGATACACCTCAGAGCGGTATGCGGGGGCCGCCGCGCCTAGGTACGACGCCAGGAGTCGCACGACCTCACCATCCTGTCGGCATTCGCAGGCTATGGCGAGGGGGTACTCAAATCGGACGTCCTCGGCGTCAGCGTTGGTGACGTCCTCGTCATCATCATCATGAGGTCCTCGGCCCTCCCCCCCCATCACTTCGTCGCCCATCCCTGCCGCCGCCGCCGCCTGCAGGAGCGGCAGAGGGGAGGTCGACATGAGACGAACGTTACCATCATCGCCTCCAGTTATATGCGAAGATAACGATGACTGCAAGAATAGAGCGTCCTCGTCTACTACGGCCTGCTTCCTTGTGACTGCTCGCGGGCACGCCCACATGACAGCCTCCACTACCGACACGGGCGGACGTCGGCGGCGAAAGGGACGGCCGTCGTCTTTTTCGTGGTCGCCGTCTTGGTCATCGTCGTCGGCGTCGCTGTTCTCGTCGTCGTCCTCCTCCCGCGTCGTCCGTCGAAGGAGTCTGTGGAGAGCATAAACGTGTCCGCCGGCATTGGGATCATAGAAGCAGGCCTCGTGGGGATGATCGTTAGCTCGATTGAGTACGACGTCCCAGTAGTTGGGGGGGTCACCTCCCGGCGGTGGGGGGGACGCGATGAGCCGATACAGCTCGGAAGGGCCGGAGGTTGTCGTCATTGTGGTCGTTGTTGTCGTAATCATCGCGGAGGCAGATGCGGAAGGGAACGACGGAGAGGTTCGGGCGGCGTCGGCGGGCGAGGGACTGCCCCCGCACCCGACCCCTGAGGCCGAGCGATGTCGTGTCGTCCTCATCATCATCACTGCGTCCCCTCCGTCTTTCGAGGAAGAGACTCCGGCGGCTCCGGAGCAGCCGTTTAATGGCGCGGCGCCCGAGGCTACTAAGGTGGTCGTCGCCGTCGCTACGGCAGATGCCAATGCCGACGCCCCGATGCCTTGGGGATGGAGGAGACCTGGGCGTGGCTTCGCGGCTGTCCCCGCGGAGAGCGCCTCGAAAAGGTCGAGGAAAGGGTTCTGTATCTTAGCGGTGTCGAGCGACGGGTTGTTGTTAACGTTGTCCAATCGTTTTCCTATTCCTATTCCTAAGCCTATGCCGCCCCTGTTGGCCCGCGTGGGGTCGCTCGCGTGGAGGGGGAAGTGCTCGTTGAAGTTGCCCATCGGGCCGACGGGGGAATGGTGATGCTTCAAATTCATGCCTACTACCGAATGACTCCGCCCGCCGCTCCCCATGGAGTTCTGCCTTCCGAAGCTTGGCGAGAGATGGGACGCACTGCCGTAACTCTGCATCGAGAGTTGGGATGAGTGACGATTGCTCTGGAGGTGAGGGATCGTATGATTGTAGTACTCGTAGTTCTCGCCGAACATCACCCCGCCCTCTCCCTCCATGCCTCGTTGTGGTATCGGTTGATGGTGCCACATTTGTTGGAAAGTAAGATGATGTTGTACATTCACGCCCCTAAAATGCACGCCGTGTTTCCCCTATTAAGTTTGGGTTGGGGTTCATTATCATCACTCTCGTTAGGATTTCTAGTCGTAAAGTACGACATGATATTGCGATCGCGCAAAGGAGGTTTTTTTGTGGAGACGTTGTGGAACTTGAACTTTTTTGAATAAAACTTGAACTTAAACTCTCGAAGTTATCTCGTTGTTAGCATGATGTTTGGTAGTCGTGGTTATATCCCCGGGAATGGAGTGATGTTCAATCTGTCGTAATGCAGTTGTATTGTGAATTGTGACCTCCCTTCAACTTTGTTTCCTGTGTTGTTTCTGTTCGAAAGAATAAGACCCTGTGTACGAATAATATAGTATGTATCGTACTTATTGTTGAGGCTACGTCGAAAAGCATTTTAACAGGTTAACCGCTGTAAGGTTCTGGCGGGAACCTAAAAACTCCCACAGAACACAAGAATCCCCACCATG